>JAADXN010000122.1:0-44789 GCA_023337875.1 Pythium apleroticum | reverse complement strand
TTTCGACTTATCTCGAGATAGAGAGCGATTCAGAGCGAACCGCGCATTCCATTGGAAAGCGCACATTGTAGTGCATCTGGACAACACATTTTTCTAAATCGCCTAAACCTAATCGAGAAACTCCAGTGACGGGGGGGTTAACTGATAATCTCGCTTAGGATAAACTTGACTTCGTTGTGGCTGAAATGAAATTCATGCCGGCCAAAACCATCAAAATGGGTGGGTTACGCGGTAACCGTTGGATTGGATACGAATGCAATTTGTCTGGTGCCGACACACAAAATGGAGGAGTATTTCCAGCAGAAATGCGTGACGTCGGACGCGATTCCTGAGCCCCAGGCGACGATCCCCACGTGGACTACCGCCCACCGATGCGAGTGCGTCATGGTGCAGGAGAACGCACACGCCAGCGGCGCCTCTCGCGCCATTCTAGCGTCCATACTACGCATGGTACAAAGAGCTCTTCCCCACGGTCTCAGATGCTGTTTCGCTCACGGTTTCCCACGCTTTCCTTGCAGACAGCGGCTGCTAACAAAACGCAGAAGGTGTTACTGGTCGCATTAGAGCCACCGCTGGCCCAGCAGTCCACGACGGCGTCTGAGAAGCTCACGGTGCTGGATTTTTCGACCGATTGGCTCTGTTTGGAGGCCGCGCTTGCCGAAAAACCGGCGGATTCCCCGCTTCTGAGCAAGCTCCTGTCGCAGCTCGAGGCGGCATTGGCCGAGAGCACCAGCGGAAGCCTGCCGTCTCCGTCGGCTCGTCCCAACGTCGTCGTCGTGGACTCGCTGAACGTGCTGCTGGAAATCTACCCACAGGCTCGAGTGCTCCAGTGGCTGCGCAGCGTGCGCCGCGATCCTCGCGTTGGCTCCGTGGTGTTCCGAGTGAACGTGGCTGCGCTGTCGGACGCCAGTGCGGCGCAAACGCTGGCGCTGGAGACCACGGCGGTGGTGCAAGTGGAGACCCACGCGTCGCTACGCGCGTACCCGATCCTGGCCAAGGAGCGACGGCGCGAGATCCCCAAGCGCATGCACGGACTCGTGCTGCTTCTGCGGAAGAAGAAGGTGCGGACACGCCTCCTCCTTCTGATTGATGTTTGATGTCCAAATGCTGATGTTGTTTTGACTGGACTGTAGAATGGCCGCACGAGTGAGAGCGTCGAGTACTTCCACGTCTCCAACGGCCAGCTCGTCTACTCCTCTTCCGGCGACGATGCTGCTGCTGTGCCTTCCACAACCACCTCACAGGCTTCTCAGCCCGCGCAGAAGCCCGCGGTCTCTTCCAAGGCGCCTTCGACGGCTGCGACTTCCAGCACTTCCTTCACATCCTCGGCGTCGTCCTCGACAGTCTCCGCTACCACAGGCAGCGGCAGAGCGCTTCCCGTCGGCGTGGACGACGTGAGCTTCAACCTGTCGATTAGCGCGGAGGAAGAGGCGGCCAAGCGCAACGTTCAGCTGCCGTACATGCACCAAGGCGGCTCCGCAGCCGGCGCCGCCAGTGCGAACAACCTGCTCTTCATCGACGAAGACGATCCGGACTGGGACGACGACGATCTCGACGACGACTTGGACATCTAGAGCGATAGTGACAGCGACGCGGTAGCGTCACGTGCTGTGTTAGCACTCAGTCCCCCAGTCGGCCAGCGGCGGTGGAAATGACGCCACGCAATGCGAGAAGCTATTTTCATCGGAATCCGCGTCCATGGTAAAAGTAGCCAAAGCCAAGCCAATGGCATGGGGCAACGCTAGTTCTCAGTTGCTTGGTTCCCACGGGCGACTCCACTCCCCCTGACCTTCTCGTGGTTGCTGTGGCTCCTCCTCTCGCTGCTGTAGCCATGTCGACGAAGAAGCGCGTGAGCTTCAGCGGCATCCCCGCTGACGACGACGACGGAGACGCCAACGGTGCCGAACGACCTTGCGACGAACAAGGGGGGGAGCAGGAGGAGGAGGAGGGGACTGAAGCTGAGTATGACGAGGGAGAAACACCAACTTCTACTGGAGGGCAGGGTCGACATCTCGCTTCGTTTGCAGACGCAGCGTCAGCCAAGCCGGCGTTTCCTCCGCGAGTGGCGTACTGCAGCGACGGCACGCCCGTGTCTTCCGCCGCATCGCCCGTGCGAAAGAAGATCACGGCGCTGCAGGACCGGCGCGTGAATACGATTCTGCTGGAGGCGCTGCAGCTCGTGGACTGCTCGAAAGACGAGCTCGTGGTGATCGAGAAGTCGGTCAAGAAGCTGCGGGACGCGATCTACGGCTTCTCGATCCTCGTGGACAAGCAGGTGAATATTATCGGAGCGGAGACCCTCGAAGAGCGCGGCCGCATCCGAGCGGACATCCAGGATCTGGCCGAGAACCTCAAGATCTCGTACGAAGTGTTCACGAGCACGTGTACGCGGATGCGGCACACGCTGGGCACAGGTAAACAGCATATACAGCTCCACAAGAAGCGCATCGCAGCCGCCAAGTCGCCCACCGCCGGCCCACACGACAGTCCAGCAGCTTGTTCTTCACCTTCCAAAAGACTGGCAAGCAGCAGCAGCTCACCCGTGAAAAAGCTTCCTCTCAATGGCCCCGCACCGTCGCCCTCTATCGCCGACGGAGGCATCTCCTTCTCGCCTGCGTGTGGCCGCATACCGCTGATGTCGATCGTCGAGTGTCAGCCGACAGAGCTCGAGAAGGAAAACGGCGGCACGCCGCTGTACATGACGCCCGAGTTCTTCGGCTCGTTGATGCGCTCGGTGGGGCTCGACGAGAAGGAGTTTCTGGACGCGAGAGACCTCGTGCGGTTCATCCAGGAGATGCTTACGTTCTCCATCGCCAAGAGCCAGGCGCTCACGTTCATGGGCAAGGCCTTCCACCGGCGGCTCATCCCGACGTACGCGCGCGAGCTCGTGCAGCTCATCGCCGACGAGCTCCAGCTCAACACGACCACGGTACGCTCGCTCCCACACCAACGAACCACTCTAGTGGACCCCATCACTCACTCAACTCTGTCTCTTTCTCCACAGACAACGCCCGTGCTGCCGAGCAACACGTTCTTCGACTACATGTGCCAGGAGCCTTTCAACTTCGACGCGCTGCTGGACCGCCTGTACGTCTCGGACGCCAACCAGTACACCGGCGAGCCGTCGCCCGTGGCGTCGCCCATGGCGATCCCCGCAGCGAACCCGTTCACCGACCACTTCACGCGCAACGGCGGCGTGCTCCACAACGGCCAGATCGTGCAGACGCTGCTGGTGAACAAGCCCGACGCCGAGCTGCTGGAGACGGCAGAGCAGACGCTGGCCATGGCCAAGCTGCTCCACGACCTGGCGACGGCTGAGGGCGAGGCGCGGCGCGGCAACCGCATCTCCATCCGCGCGCAGCCGGCGCGCAGCAGCGAGTTCTCCAAGGCGTACTTGGCCACGTCCAAGGAGCTGCTGTCAAGAGAAAGCGGCATGAACTGAGCTGCTCGACCACTGAAATGTCTGGATCTCTTTTAGAGAGAAAAAAACGTTCGAAAAACTCAGATTATGACCACGGTCTCATTCAACAAACCGGCCCGTGCGGGCATCTCAGATGAATGAAATCACGATTTGATTTGATTTGCACAGCGTGTTTGGTCACATAATTAGACAAAAATTCTACTCATAATTACACTGGCGGCTGCCGAAGGGAAGAGCGAGCTCCAGTTGAGTCGGGGGTGGTGGTAGTGGAGGCATAAAAAACAAAAGCTAATTTACTGGGGCGTCATGGCCGGGTGCGCGCTGCTGTTCCGTCGGCGCTCGCGCGCGAGCTTCTTGCGTTCCCGCGTCTCCTCCTCGAGGTCGAGCCGCGGCACGCTGTACTCACACAGCGACACGTAGGACGAGCCTCGCTCGCGGATGGCGCACGGCGCGAACTTGAGGAACACCTGCATGGCGTAGCTCTCGCGGAGGTCCGGGTGCTGGTTGGCGGCGCGCAGGATCTCCTGGAACATCTCGCACCGGTTCTGGAGGTGCGACCGGTCGTGGCGCTTCCAGTACGACAGGAAGCCGGCGTTGGGCAGCGGCGGCAGCGTGAACGACAGGAACCACGACTCGCTGAGGTCGTCGGACGAGGCCGCGGCCGCGACCGCAGCAGCAGCAGCGGCGCCCAGCCCGCCGACGTCCATCTCCACGCTCCCGCGGTGGTTGCTGCTGTACCGCGAGCCGTTGTTGTTGTTGTTGTTGTTGTTGTCCATGCTCACGCGGCCGTTGGACGTGTAGTACGTGGGGCGGTCCTTGTCCTGCATGGAGTGGCGCGCGGACTTGGCGCGCAGATAGTGCTCCCGCCGCGCCTCGAGGATGTCGGAGAGCTGGCTGTGCAGGTGCTTGAAGTCGGTGTAGCTGCGGCGGATCGTGTACGTCTGCAGCTGGCTCTCGAAGCCGCGCACGTCGATGTGGTACATGACCTTCTTCTCGCTGCCGCGGATCGTCCAGCCCGAGACCACGAGGTCGTTGGCAAACGTGGACGCCGTGGACGCCACGGTTGTGCCGCGCGTGCTGGTGGACGAGCGGTGGTCGTCCGTGCGGTCCCGCGAGCGCGGCGGCAGCGGCGTCTTGGCGTCGGAGTCGTCGCTCTTGAGCGTAACCAGCAGCGGCGGCTTGAGCTCGTCGTGGTCGTCCTGGTTACTCAGGGGGGTACGATGGGTCGTAGTGGTCCGCGAGCCCTTGGCGTGGAGACGCGAGGTTGGAACACTTTCGTCCTGGGGCTGTTCCGACGTGGAACATTCTTCGGGAAGCGGGTGGATGCGTTCCGTGTGCCAGCCGGATTGCGGCTCATCGTACTCGAAATACCACGGGGACAAGTTGTCGAGCGCGGCTTCGAGCTGGCGGCCGCGGGACATGGGCGCCGAAGAGGACACGGAGCGCAGGGAGGAGGGCGCCGAGGCCGTGGCCACGGGCGCGTGCGAGGCCCAGCTCATGCGCGAAGCGAGCGCAGCGTGCCTGTCGGACGGCGGGGTTTTCTTTCTGTGACCGTCCTGACTGACTGACTGAATCGGCTGACCGAAAGAAAAACAAACCGCACCAACACACAAAGAGAGTTGGGAGGCAAACAGCAGAGGGACTGAACATCCGGCCGCCACATGCTCTTTTCCCTTCGAGCCCATGCGTTTTCACAGGTTTGCAGCCACCTGCGGGCATTTTCGGCGCAGTTTTTGCGCTGGCTCACCGTTCTCCAGTCTATTGGTCTATCGAAGAGGGGCGTTTTTTTGTTTTCTTTTGTTGGCCCAGGGCAAGCACCGCGGGTTTTTTGAATGGAGCACTGACGCTCCCTCTTAGATTCGATCCGAAGCAGCTGGGGTGGGCATGCTTCAACCATAAGCTGGAGGAGCAATCCTGCCATATTTGATATGTGGGGGAGTTCGCGGGGTGGAAAAGAGCCACATGCAGCTGCACGCTGCCAAAAAAACCTGCGCCCAAATCGGTTCTCACTTCACCAAATCTAGCGTTCTAGAGCCGTTCCCGACCATACAGAGACGAAGTGTAGTTAACCGCCGCCATCCAATGCTGTCCACACACGCCTGAGTGACTGCAGTCTCGAATCGCCGACCAGCGAAGGATTCCGAACGGCCGATGCTGTTCTTCGGCTTGCTTTCTCGACCTCTGCGTTCCCCGTGATGACGCCAGACGCTCCAGGCTCTGGTATCTTTGTGTATCTTTGTGAGTTGCCGATCTGGACTGCAGCATCCGGCCTCAGAAGCCTGCTTCAAGCTGCGACTCGTCCGACGGCTGTCCTGTCCTGCGTGGGGACCCAATTTGTGGGCTTGGTTCTAAATGGCCCATGGAAGACAAGCCGGCGGCGGGAAGTAAAGACAGCAGCTGGTTTGCTTTGCTTCGAACCATGAGCGCATTGTGAGCTTCGCCAACTTCAACTTGTGTAAAGCCCTGGATTTTCTTCCGCCCTTTTGGATCCATTCCCGAAAATGTTGGCTCGAGGTAAAAAGACGCTCGGCGAGAACACTTTCACAGAAGCCAAAGAACACTTCCTCCCGCGACGCGCCCCACAGAACCATTCTCCTCCCTTCCATGAGGCAGGAACAAGATCAGAGAGCGCAAAAATACGTTTTTGCCTCAGATGGCGGATAAGAGGAATCAGAAATGAGACGAATGATCAATCAGATCAGCGACAGCAAGCAGCTCAACTCCATCAATCAGCCAGACGAGCGCCATGCCGGCGTCGCCTCTTACCGCCGAGGAGCTCCAGCGCGAGCAGCTCATGCTGCGAGAATTGCGCAAGTTCCATCGCGAACATGCGTATCTGGGCGCGCCGCTCGTGACGACGCACGCCAAGAAACGCGTCCGCGTGCCCACCGTGGATCCGGATGTGAACCCATTTTGCATGGAGAGGCAGCTCGCCGACGAGTACGAGCGATACAATTTCAACCGAGTGGGTGATCTATGAGATAATCTGCCTTTGTGAGCCACTGGTGTTGATAACTTATGCGAATATGTATCAGAACCCGCGGTTCTACATCAACACGATCAAGAACTCGCCGCGCGTTGAGGAAAACCCGCACAACCACTCCAGCGTAAGCACCCATCAAATGCCTTTTGATTGACGGAAGGATGAATCAATGATCTCCTGGGTATGCTTGATCATCAGTTTATCAATGACACAGCGGACATGATGGCGAGCTCGGGGTTCTCGCCTCGCGTGCGGGTCGAGTTCACGGGCGCCGTGCCGCCAGTGGCCTACCGCCCGACGGACTACTCGCCGCCTAGCGTGGTCAGCGTGGACGCCAGCGACTTGCGGTCGCTTCCGAAGGACCATCTTCTGAGTCCACACAAGAACGTCGTCCACCTCACGTCGAAGCACGCGCCTCCCACGCACCCTCACTACAGCGGCCAGCGCACGCCGCAGTCCGTGTCCTTCGGCCACCGCCCAGAGGTGCTCACCACCCTACGAATCATTTGATGTGGTGGATATCTGATGTATGAAGCACGTTTGATGTTACAGTCGGCATCTCGCCTGTACGACCCACTCACGTCGACAGTCGTGAAGGTGAAGAAAGCGGCGACGACTCGGCACCTCGCGCCAGTGAATGGCACCAAGCGGCCCGGCATGACTGCCGTCGAACTGCAGGAGCTGCTCACGCCAACCAAGCACAAGACGACTCGGCAGGCGGCGGAGCCAACTCCGAGCCCCCTCTCGCCTCTCTCTTCAACACGAAGCTCCGTTTCGTCACCACCAAGATCCACGCAGCGGAACTCAAAGGTCGAGAAGAACGACGATCGCGTCCGCGCCATCGAGGAGCTGGTAAAGCGATCAGCTTTGCTACATGGAGGAAGCGAGTGACTCACGCTGACTGACTGAATTGAATGCTATGCTGTGGTGGCGCAGGAGAGAGGATACGACAACCAGACGTACTACCCGCCCAAGCCGCGCAAGGAGATCCGCTTCCACCCGCCCACGGACAGCACCACAGCGCAGCTCATCGACAAGTTCCGGAAGCTCGCTGTGGGCAAAATGCCCACCGACTGACGCGACACCTAAGCGTCTACCAAATACACAAGCAGTGAGCTTTTCAGCCCCGAGGTTGCAACAGTGGCAACTAATAAAATTTGAATTCCGGCAGCCATGTTTTGACAGAGAGCGGGTGCTAAAAGTCGGGGTCCCAGTCGCACTCCATGCCTCCGTCCTCGGCTTCGTGGCGAAAGTCTTCGAAGTTGGAGGTGTCGAAGGCGTCTCGGATCTGCGGCACCACGGGCGGCTTGAGCGTGCGGTCCAGCAGTCCGTCCCAGTTGAAGCCCGAGAACCACTTGTGGTCGATGATGTCCTTGATGCCGTGCTTCATGTTGCCGAGCCGTCGTGCGGGGTTCTGGCACAGCAGCTTCTGGATGAGATCTACACACGAACGTCTACAAAACAATAGGTTGAGGGTCAGTGGTGGTGACGCATTCATGTCCAACTCGTGTGACGTACCCAAAGTAGACGGGGAACTTGATGTTGCCCTGGATGATTAGCGAATAGATCTGCATCGGGTCCTGCGCGAAGAAGGGCGCTGAGCCAGTGAGCAGCTCGTATATCAGGATCCCCAAAGCCCAGTAGTCGACGGCCTTGTCGTGGCCTTTGTTCAGGATGATCTCAGGCGCGAGGTAGTCGGGTGTGCCGCACAGTGTCCACGTGCGATCGCTGACGAGCTTGGCGAGGCCAAAGTCGGCCAGCTTCACGTAGCCTTCGTTGTCTAGCAGGATGTTTTCGGGCTTGAGGTCTCGATACGCGATGCTCTTGGAATGGATATGCTGGAACACTAACACGATGCTGGCGATGTAGAACTTGCCCACGGGTTCTTCGAACCGATCTCTCCGCCTTAAATACGTGAACAGCTCACCTCCGAGCGCGAGTTCTAGCAGCAAGTAAATGTATTTGCCATCCTTGTACGTGCTGAAGAGCTTGAGGATGAATGGGTGGTCCAGCGACATCATCACTCGCTTCTCGTTCAGCACGTGCTCTTTCAGGTTGTTCTCGACGATGCGCGACTTCACGAGGCACTTGAGAGCGTACGCGGTGTTGGTCGCTGCGTGGCGAACAAGCTTGACTCGGCCGAACGCCCCTCGTCCAAGCGTCTGCAGGATCTCGAGCTCGTCCATCTGGATCTGCATGTAGTACTTGTAGTCCGACGCGTGTTCTGCCAGCATGAGACTCGATGCATTGCGGTTGAAGCCAGCACTGCCACTCATGGTCTTCTGGTCCACTGGTTCACGGTCCATGAGCTCCTGCAGCGTACCGAGCATCGCAATGAAGTGCTGTCGCCCTAGTGACAATAGCTGGACGTTCGACAGCGCCGTACAAGTCGCGGACCGTTGCTCGTCTTTGAGCAGCGCCATCTCACCAAAGTGATCGCCTGCTTTCATGACGCGAATCGCTTTCTCCTGGGACGTATCGGGGTCCACGTGGGTCACTTGCACTTCGCCCTGCGTGATGATATAAAAGTGTTCGCCAACTTCTCCCTGGCGGATGATCGTTGCCTCGGCCTGGTGCTCTTCCCACTCCATGGCCGATGCGACTTGACGCATCTCCTGGTGCGTGAGCTTGTTAAATATTGGCACGCTGGTGAGCACTTGCAGTGCCTTTTGGAGGCGAACCAGCTTGTGCGACGCCAGGATCTCACGAAACGTGTTTCGCTCCAAGGCCCACAGCTCAACATCCGTGACGGCACGGATCGTCGCAGCTCGCGGCAAGTTACACAGCAATGCCAGTTCACCAAAACCCATTCCTGCAGTGAGGTAGCCGTACCGAATTGGCGTCGGCGAGCCGTTCACGGCCACAAGGATCTCTAGTTGACCGCTCGCGATGCCATAGAAGTGTTCGCCCTGATCGCCCTGCATGATCACTGTCGTCCCGGGTTCGGCTTTCATCGGGAAGAACGCGTCGAGACAATCACGCATCTCCGGCCACACCAGGCCCGAGAACAACACGTTGGACTGGAGGATTTTCGTGAGCAACTCTCTCGACGCGTCGCTCTTCGGATACACGACGCGCTCCTTCGTTTGCGTCGACAGGATCTTCTTCTTGGAGATGACTTCAGCGCTGACTTCGATACGGCGTATGTGGTTCTTGCTGCTGTTCGCTCGCTCCGGTTCTTCCTCGTATTCGGACTCCTGCAAGCCCGCACCCGACATTTGCGAGAAGCCATTCTGTCCATTGTGCGGTGTAGTCACGACGGCGTGGGACAACCGATGCACTTTGCCAGACGACGCGGATGGTGTGGCCACTGGAGCTGATCCACGCTGAGCTGATGACTGTTCAGCAGCTCGCTTCTTTTCTGTTTCCTGGAGCTGGTCCTGCAGCGTACGGATCACTTGCTCTTTCGTGACGAGCTCCTTGCGGATGCGCTCGTACTCGACCTTCGAGACGCCTCCCCCCATGGTCAGTCAACACGCCGACCCCGCTTTCGTGGGCCTGAGAATTGTGGTGGCCACTGGCACGCTACTGCAGTCGAGCAAGGGGAGCAAGTGTGAACGAAAATGCTGCGGCAGCGCGAACACGAAGCCTCGGAGAGGCAAGTGGCGTATTTGGGGAGCGACAAGACAAAACGGGGCCCACTTCTCGTTTACCTTGCATAGAGCTGGGTTCCGCAGCGTGATCGGGCTGCGAACGCTCTAGGCGTCGGTGTCGACCCTCGGTCGTGTTTTACCAGCGCGGTTTTGAGCCGTTTGTCGGCTTCACCAAGGATATAAATAGGAATCAAAAACTCACACATCGCGCGAAAGAACTGGCCGGTCTGTGCATTGACGTCTTGTTCTGATCGGGATGGCTCCTCACGTTTAGTACCTGAAGAGACCAGCGTGAGCGGCACCAGTATTCCCATAATTGCATCGTAAACGAGCGATAATCGGTCCATCAAACCCTTGTGGAAAGATGTACGGCGCCTGGTGAACTGAAGATGATGCCTTCGCATCTTGGCGAAGTGTTGCTGGAATAGATCGCTGCTGAATCATCGCCAATTCGTTTGTTGTGATCATCCTTCCGCTTGTGATCTTCCGCTTGAACGGCGCATGTAGCCATAACGTCAAGGCATCGTTGTGACACGGCACAATAGCGGGGTGATCTTGAAAGGTCACGGCTGGGCAGAGGTGCGTTCGAGAAGATCGGGCGCTCTGTTTGCCTCTTGAAGAGCCTCACTCCCCACGCGGAATTCAATCGATCGGCAGGTACGGGCATCATCACGAGGCGAGATGGGCGGCGGGGCATCGAGTCAGGCGGCTTTCGAGCAGATGATCGCGTGCACGATGCTGCTGGGCGAGGCCATGGTGCAAGGGCTGGATCCACGCTTCGTGCGGTTTCCAGGTGAGTGTTGAAGCGAGTGAGCTGACGCTGTTTCTCGGGCACGCGGGGGCTCACCTATGATTGTGTTGATGCCGAAATCGCCCAGATATGTACCGACTGTACGACTTCCACGTTGGCCCGAAGAAGCAGGCGCCTCAGCGGAGCTTTCAAGGCGGTCAAATGGTGCTCTTCGTGCGAGCCCCCGACAAAGCCGACGCCGACGATGACGACGACGATGATATCCCGCCGTTGGAGCTCATCTCAGATGACGGTGTACTGGTCAAGCCTCAGCCGAAGAAACCAAATGCGGACGACGATGATGACGACGGTCCGACCGAATCAAACGACGACTACCTAGTCGTGTACATCGCCGGCGACAAGATCGTGCTGGACCGCGCAACACTGAACCAGCCAAACAACGACGGTTGGACGCCACTGCACGCATGTTGCCACACGATCAACGCTCAGGAGGCTGGTATCACAATCTTGAACGAGCTGGTGAAGCAGAAAGCCGACTTGAATAAAGTGACCAAGAGAGGACCGGGGGCGTTTTCATGCGGATGGACGCCTCTCCACATCGCTGTCGCGTATGGACTCGAGGCCCTGGCCCTCAAGCTCATTCGTGCTGGAGCCGAGGTGAACACAAAGAACACGGTCGGATGGACGCCGTTGTACGACGCTTGTCATCGAAACTACTCGAGTGTTGTGCGCGAACTGTTGAAGGCCGGGGCCAAGCACGACGTGATCTGTCCAGAGTTCGCGATGTGTCCTTATCCAGGGCAGCGAGCGCTTGCTGAAGCTTGTCGTCAGGGAGGCCATGACACCGTCAAGGTGCTGTTGGAGTGGGGTGTCGACAAGAATGCCGTGAACAATCTTGGATGGACAGCGCTACACGAAGCCGCGTACCACAACCGCATCGCAATCGTCAAGCTCTTGATCGTGTATGGTGTGGACGTCATGGCGAAGACCGCGAAGGGATCTGTCGCGCGGGACCTGACGATCTGGAGCGAGATCCGCACGATCTTGGATGATCTGATGAAAGACGTGGCACCTGCATCGCCGAAACGGATGCAAGCTACCGAAGATGCCGAAGAAGACAGCGAAGAGGCCAAAAAGGCAAGTGCGTCACCCAAGCGAAGCCCCACCAAGGCGTCCGCACCAGTCGTCCCGTTGTCTCGCAAAGAAGATTATGCATTGCTGGGCGACCTTCCGAGTCTTGACGCTCGTGCTTCGACTCCAGCCATCGCCATCAAGGACGCAGATGGCGACAGCAAGGGTCTTGACGACGCGAATGACGAAGAAGAAGATAACGGCGACAGCGGATCTCGATCGCCATCCAAGGCGAAGCACAAGAAGAAGCGCAAGCACAAGCAGGCGGACATCCCGGATGAGTTCAAGTGCGCTGTCACGCGCAAGCTGCTCAAAGAACCATTGCGCAGCCCGTACGGCCAAGTCTTCGAAAAGAAAGTGATGGAGGCGTGGTTCCGCGACTTCGGCAACCGCTGCCCACTCACTGGACAGCCCCTTGCGATGACGCAACTGGAGGTCGACGCGAAGCTGAAGGCAGAGATTCGCGAGTGGAAGCACGGCTCTGGGCCAAAGATCGCCGTCCCAACTTCGGCGTCAGCCGACACAACGAGAGCAGCAGAGCCGGCGGACGAAGCAAAGCCCAGCGTGATGAAGGCTGTTTCTTCGTCTCCGGAAGTGGATCCCTACGACTTTTGAGTGAGCACGAGTTGAAATCGAGGAGCCAAGCCTCTAAGCACATTCACAGTTATATCCATTTGCATCACCTGTGGTCTTCTCACCTCGCGTCGGTCGTGACTCTCGGCGCGAGGTCGCCATCTAACTTGTGCGCATCCACCCCGTCACTACAGCATGTTGTCTTGACACTCACGTACAGTTCGATCACTGGTACTCGCCGTTCGGCTTTTCGTCCTTCTTGAACATCTTCTTGAACATGCCACCGATACGAGACTTGCGGCCTCGTGCGTCTTCGTCGTAGTAGACACTGGCACGGGATCCGCTCGACACCCACGTGGAACGCTCCTGGTAATCATTCTCTGGAATTCCGTTGTTGTACTGCTGCGACTGCATGTTGTCGACGAGGTTGCGCGGCAATGGCGGGTTCATGAGAACTGAGTCGATCGTCGCACGGCGGCCTGGGCGACCGGCAGGCATGTTCGCATTCGCCGAGGTTGCCTGCTGGGAAACTGCGACCGATACTGGGCCAGTTGAAGAGATTGTGTCGGATCGGTTCGACCGGTTGTAACCAAGGCCGCTGCTGCAAATTGAAAAATGAGAAAGCAGGTAAGTGACAGGGACGATAGCGACAACCAGCTCAAACAGGGAACGTACTCTTGTCGGCCGAGAGAAGGTTTGCTGTTTCCGTTGGTGTACAGCGGCTTGGAGTTCTCGATCATAGCGTTCATTTTCTCAAGGAGATCCTCGGGAACGTTGTACGACTCCGAGAGTCGGACCATCTCCACAAGCACATCTTGCTGCTGAACACGAGCCATGAGCTCCGCCGAGTAGACGCTTCGCTGCATCTTCAAGTCCTCCTTTAAGTCGGTGATCTGCTTCTGATACTTCTTCATCTTCTCCTCTTGCGACTTGATCAGGGCGGCGTGGGTACTCATCAATCGAAGGTTCGCCTTGGACTGCTGCTTGTTATGTTGGTTGAGAGCTGCGAACGAAGCGCCCGCAGCCGCATAGGCATCTTTTACCTTCTTGTTTTCGATCTTGAGGTTCTCGTTTTCTTGGGTCAACGCCGCGATGAGGTCGCGTCCCTTGGTCACCTCCTTCTTCAGGTAATCGATCATGCGCTCCGAGTCATCGAGAAGTTTCGATTCCTCGTTGAACTGGATCGAGTCTTTCTCGCTCTTCTGGCGAGTCTTGATCGCCGCTGGCTGTCCATGCGGAGGAGCATTGACATCTCCATCCGACATCGTGATGGATGACTGGCGCACGACACGAAGCTCTTGTTGCAGGGACGAGTTCACAGCTTCGATCTCGGAGCGAGCGCGCTTCTCCTCTTCAAGGCGACGCTTCAACAATGCGACCTCGCTCTCCATCTGCGTGTGCTCCTTCTTATCCTCGAGGAGCTGCTGGTATTTGTCGACTTGCTTTCTCATCTTCATCTGCGCCTGGACCTTGATGACAGCATCGCGGAAGCGAGTGTAGCGCTGACGAGCCAGATATGAGCGATGGCAAGCTTGGATTCGAGTGGCTGCGCGGTCCCTGTGGAGGAAGGCTGCTCGCTGCCGGGAACGCACACCTCGCCACAGACTCTGGATCTTGATGCACTTGTTGCGCGATTCGACGAAACGGCGGCGCGCGATCTTCCCCTTCTGGATCGACTGGAGCGACACGATCATCTTGCGAATCTTCGCCATGCGCTTACGAGCTCGCCATTGGCGAGTGCAGCGCTGGATTCTCACCGCGCAATCGTGGACGAACAATGTCCGCCGCTGTTCAAGGTACTCGAGGACATCCTTACCGAAGTAGACAAGCGTCTTGCCGACAACGTAAAGTGGCGTCTGGTCATCTGCATCGGCACGTTTGAAGTCGTTACCGAGCAACTTCACGACCAATTTCTCGCACGCAGCAGCAGCGGTAGAAGACGAGACAGCGTCGTCAGCACCATCCTTCATCAACACGAAACGACGCAGGAACTTCTCGTGGCTCATTTTGTTGGGGAAGGCCGCACGAGTAATTCGGATTGCTTCGATGACACCGGCACATCGCAGCTGGTTGACGACCTCGTCGATCTCGTACGAGTGAGGACTCTTCTTGGAGTTCGGCTTGATACAGCGGACGTAGTGAACTTCGGTCGCAGAGATATCGTTCATCAAGAGCGCAAGTTGAGCCTTGAATTTGTAGCTGACGGTCTCCTGCATGAAAGTCGCCGTCTTGCGTCCTGTAACGCTGCGTCGGCCATCATCGTTGCTGCTGGCAGCGAGGACAGACGCCAGGTCGTCGACAGAGTAGAGGCTTGAGCGGGAACCGAAGATACCGGCGATCAGCCCATTGCTGCTCTGCGAGAGAAGCTCCAGCAAATCAGACTGGAGCGAGTCACGGTTCTTCTCCACGAAACCCTCGGCGTCGTACGTCACAGCACCAGCGTAGTGGTGCAGCAAGAACTGCGTCTGGCTCACGCGAATCTTCTCAAGACGAGGGTGTGACTCGTGCAACGACACAATCTTGGACGCGAACGACACGTCGCTACCCATAGGGCGCACGCATTCCTCGTTCAAGAGAGCCATCAAGCCCATCGAGTTCTCCAGCAAGTCCAGCATGTCTTGGTTATCCTTGAACTTGATGAACTCCCAGCCGACTTGCTCTTGTGTGTACTCCTCCTGCACTGTCTTGAACACGTCGAGCGTAAACTTCTGCTGCAGCTTCTCGTTGGCAAAGTTGATGCAAAACTGCTCGAAGCTGTTCCGCTTGAAGGACTCGAAGCCGAAGATATCGAGCAAGTCGATGTGCATGTACGATGGAGTGTTGGACGCGTGCATCGAACCCGAGATACTCTTGTTGACGCGGCGCACGAGATGGGCGAACAGGCGAGCGTACAGTTCCTTTGCAAGCGCGTCACGGTTGTTGCCAGCCTGAAGTGCAGAGAGCGGCACAGTGTACACTTCCTGACGCGCACGAACAGTTCGGCTACACATCTTCTGACCCAGAGTCGCGACTTCAACACCCAGGAACTCCGCGCACTTCTGGATCTCACGCTGCTGGTCTTCAATGAGCTTCTTCTGATCCGCACTCGCACTCTCGGAGTTCAGCGACGCCACGGGCTGGCTGGAATCGTTCTTGTCGGATTCGAGGGGCACGAACTCGAGCTGACCCAAACGCAAGATACCAACCAACGCACGCAACAAGTCGTCCTGCTCAGCATCGGCGACGCCGATCGTTGAAAGCGCGTCACACGTGACTTGGTATCGCTCCAGATCGGTCTGCCCATCAAGAAGCATTTCCTCGTCCTGCAAGTAGCGGAAGTCCGCGGCAGACGAGCTCTCGGAGAAGCCGTACTTATCCTCATGCGCGCTGACAAGCTGGTAGAAGATGTGGTAGTTTCGCTCGCCTGTAGCCTGGTGGACGACTCGCGACTTCTCCAGCAAGTAGTGGCGACACTCAGCGCCAACAAGGCAGTAGTCGCTGCTGAAGTGCAACTGCGTGAACTTACCAAAGCGACTCGAGTTGTCGTTTCGAATCGTCTTGGCGTTACCAAATGCTTCCAGCAGCGGGTTACTCTTGAGCACCTTCTCGACAATGCTGTGGTGGCCAGGCTGGTTCTGCAGCTTGGCCGGATCACTCGCGTGCTTCTCCTTGAGCTTGTTCGCGTACGACATGGAGATACTCGCGAGATGCTCCATCATGATTTTCACGGTCTCCGTTTTACCGGCACCAGATTCGCCACTCACGAGAATACTCTGCGGGATGCGGTGGTTCTTCATGTTGTGGAACGCCTCAGCACTGGTCGCATACACGTGCGGCGGCAGCACGTCACGTCCGTACTTGGTGTACAGCGCACGCAGCTCCTCCGTGTACAGCGGCTTGATCCACCGATACGGGTTCACCGCGACCACGATCTTGCCCGTGTACGTGTACGGCGCCTGCGCGAAGAATCGGTCGCGCACATTGTACACGATAGCCGGCTCGTGCAAGTGGTGCAACTCGCACATATCCTCGGCGCCCGTGGCCGACGTGGCGTTCATGTGCACCTTGCCCAGCACCTGGATCGCCTCCGCCGTCGCCTCGGGATTCTTCTTCTTGTTCTTGGTGACGAGATCCGCCGGGCTGTTCTGCAGCGGCAGCGTGTCGGGCATGCCGTCCTTGCGCAGATCGATCACACGGTCTTCTCCATACCCGTCGTCGTCGCCCAAGTCGCCGAGGCCGCCGCCCACTTCATGCGGGTCGGCGTCGAGCACGGTGCGCCGCGGGTTGTCCACGCGCACGTGGAAGAGCTTGCCGTCGCTGTCGACGCGCGTGACGGTGGCCGGGATCCACACGAGCCGCGCATCGGGCACGTACACGCGCGTGCCTTCCATGTTGCTTTGCTTTCCCCCCGCGTGGCGTGACGGTGGTGTTGTTGTACGCTGACTTGATGGAGGGATGGCCCCATGTCAGGGGGAAACAGGAGGGATGACCAATATGCCCGGCCAGGCGACGACTGCCAAAGGGCAACTGGAGTGATGGTCCACTCTTGAAATGACTTGGGGATTGTATCGGAGCGAGGTTTTATTTGGTGTTTGTGCGGCTGTGTTTGTCTGATTTGGGTGTGTGGGTCGCGCTTGAAGCGGGCGCATTGCGTGACTCACTCGAGGGTGGGATGCCAGCGGGACAATCTCGAGAGACAGACACGCGCCGAGGTTTTTTAGTGGCAGTCGCGCGAGGGGATAGATTCCAGTGAAATTGTGACATTACGCGACAGCTCGAACATGCAACTCAATGAAATGAGGTGAATCCATGGACATGTGGGCTCCTACATGGCTTAAAAATACAGGACAACGCGACCGCTACTGCTTCCTACGTGTCGATATGCTACTGGTGCGTGTGGTTTCAGTCTCACCTTGGGTCTGCGGCCTCTGAATTCGTGCGCTGTCGCCGTCCTTCGAGCACCTTCATCTTCCGCTGGCGACGCTCCACAGACTCGCGCTGGCGATCAAACACGGGCACGCTGTAGTCCTGCAGCGACACGTACGACGAGCCACGCTGGGAGATCTCGCTAGGCGCGATGCTGAGGAACGCATCCAGCACGGAGCTGCTGCGGGTTGCCGGGTGACGAATGGCGATGCGCAAGATCTCCTGGAAGCGCTTCTTGCGCTGCTCGACGAGCTTGCGGTCGTGGCGCTTGAGGTACGTCCACACGCCGGCAGTGGGAAGTGGAGGCAGCACCACACGTGTGAATGTCTGTTGCTGCTGCTGGCTTGATGGCGACAGAGGCACGCCGAGTGCTGATGAAGACCCAGGCGCTTTCAAAGTTGCACGCTTGGCGTACTCGTCGATGAGGCGACTCATCTCCATGTAGAGGTTGCGGAAGGCGCGGTAACGGCGGCGGATCGTGTACGTCGACAGCATCCCGTCGGGCCCGTTGATGTCGACGTGATACATCACGACGCCCTGGTTGTTGACCGAGTCGGTCTTGACTTCGATGTTCACGCCCTGGTACGGATCGTGGCGCATCATCTCGCGCGGCGTGATGCCGGTGGTGGATGCGCGACTGGATTCATCGTCCTCCACGTTCCAATAGTTGAGGACATCGAAGCCGCTGACGTCTGAGAAGCTGGAGTCACGGCCTCCAATCGCATCGGCCAGCAGACCGGAGGAGCCATCGGTGGCTTTCGCTGACGGTACAAACGAGACGATGCTGTGGCGCGTGGTCTTGTCCAGCTCTGCGTCGAGCGGCAGATCGAACTCCGGGTCGTAGTTCTCTGGAATCGCCGACGCGCTCATGCGCATGCCGGTCTTGGCTCGCATCTCGAGATGTGCGTATGTGTAGATTCGCAAGAAGATCGAGTGATGGGTCTGGCGACGGCAGCGACAGTGACGATGACGGTGGCCGCAGTGGGACGGCTCGTGTCCGCAGCCTCCACACGCTTCCACTGGATTCCTATCTGCTTCTCGCGAGGTCTGTTTCAGTCTGACACACGGCCGACCAACACCCGGTCAGGTGTTCTCTCGCAGTCCAGCAGCCACGGCCGCCCACGTCACGGGCTCACTGGACCACCACGCGCGGACTCAAAATCGACACTCAGCGCCTCGGGTTGTGCTGCTAACACCCTCCGTAGCCCTTTCCCTTCGTTGCTTTCGCCGTTCTTCCCCGTTCCGACCTTCGTTACCCTCTTTAACGCTGCTTCTATTGCGTTTGGTGGATCAGCGGATCCTCTCGCATGGCCGTGTGAGCCTGCAGTAACGCTGTGGCCGCGCCCCCCAAACCCTCTCCATGCGATATCCCGGGCACTCACACCACTCCCACTGACCGCATTTGCATCACACGGCACCATAGTACGCGCGGGAGGCGCCCAGTCGCCACTGGCGCGAGCAGCTCCCCAGCTGCATGAGGAGACCACCTGGACAAGCTCGGTGTGTAACGGGAACACGGCAGAGACTTTCGCGCGACCTTCGTGCAACATTCACACCCAAATGTTGAAGTTGAGACCTTGAAGCTGAGTTGTTTGGGACCTTGGATGAGCAGCTCATCTTCGCTGCCTCTGACGACAGGTATTTTTACAGCGATGATGGCTGGCGGTATGATTTGGTGGGTGCAGGCAGCGGGCGGTTGGCTTCAATATTGAAGCGGTTCCACGGCGATCGCCATGGATTACGTGCAGGAGGAGTATGAAGAGATGGGCGGCTTCGGAGACCAGGAGCTACAGGAAGACGTTGAGGACGAGGACGAAGAAGATGACCCGTTTCTGCAAGAAGAGATGGAGAGACTGATCATGGAGGAGGCGACGCAGCCGAAAGATCCAGACGCCTACAGACCGCAGCTCATGGACGAGATGGAGATGCGGGCGCTCCGTCGAGAGCTGCGCGCGAACGAGGCGCGACTGCAGAGCGACGGCCACATGCGGGAGTTTGTGCCGCGGAAACCAGCGCAAACGATGGTGTGGCCTGGAAGACGTGTGAGCGTCGGACGAATCGGTGCGGGTTTCGTCCGCCCAGGCACCAA
The DNA here is from genome assembly GCA_023337875.1 of Pythium apleroticum. NCBI lineage: Eukaryota > Oomycota > Peronosporomycetes > Pythiales > Pythiaceae > Pythium > Pythium apleroticum. Next base: position 25,343 of record JAADXN010000122.1, on the reverse strand, counting down.
CGACCCTACGCCAGTGCATGGTACTCGAGAGTTTGAGGAAGATGGAACCCATGACCGTTTCCCAGCGTTCGATGGCTTCGAAGACGGAGCCAACAAGCCGCGCGTGGACTATTCACACGCTCTTCGCGACGAGATACTTCAGCTGAAGGAGCTGCAGGACAAGTTTGACGAGACGAAGCGCTTGTTGCTTGAACAACTTGACCACGTGTGCACCACGAAGCCATCCGAGCGCACTTCAAGTAACAACGGCGCTAGTGGCGTCGACGAGGCATACGAAAAGCTAGATGATCTACTCGCGTTTGCCGCAAAATGCGCTGTGTAATCTATCATTACCTCAATAAATACGATCGTTCTTGTGATGTGAGTGAGCCTCACACAACCTTGCAGGCGTCAGCGAAGAACGATCCAGAGCCGCTGCTGTTGGACTGAGACGCGTTGAGGTCGATGGTGGTCGTTCGCGACGGCGTGGCGCCAGCATCAGCGAGCTGCGTGCGGTGAATGGACGCGATGAGCGAGTGGAAGGCGTTTTCCACGTTGTGGCCCGTCTTGGCGGAAGTTTCCACGTACGACATGTGGTGTGACGCCGCGAATTGCTGGGCTTCCTCCATACTCACGGCGCGCTGACCCGGCGGGATGTCGCACTTGTTGCCCACGAGCACGGCGTGAAGACCTGGCTCAGCGACGTTCAGCAACTGGTCGAGCCACCTCTCGACGCCCTGGAGACTCGCGCGGTCCGTGACGTCGAAGATCAGCAGCGCGCCGACAGCCTTGCGGTAGTAGGTCGCCATCATCGCGTGGAAGCGTTCCTGTCCGGCGGTGTCCCAGATCTGAGCCTTCACATCCGCGCCGTCCACCTGCGTGACGTGCGTGAGGAACTCGACGCCGATCGTCGACGTGAACTCTTCGTTGAACTCGCCCTTGTTCAGGCGACTCAGCAGGTTGGTCTTGCCCACGCCCGAGTTGCCCAGCATGATGACTGGATTCAATCACAAGCAAACTCCAAGAGTCAGAGGACAAGCGCAAAGAGCACAGTGTTTCTGTGGAGAAACCAACTCACTCTTATTGACTGGCGGCTTTCCGGTGACCGCGCGTGGGCTAGCGACTGCAGCTACAGCCGCAGGAGGGGCAGCGACTGGCTCGCTTGGACGCAGACCCACGTTCTGGATCGGCGGAGGATTCGTGGCGTAGTTCGTTCCGTACCTTCACACAACACCAGATTAGCACTAATGAATCACACCCAAAACGGCTCGGAATACGGACTCACTTAGCGTCCAGCTGCACGTAGAGCTGCTGCATGTTGTGGCCGTAGGTCGCGACGAGCGCGTCGACATCCTTGAGCTTGTCGAAGAGCCCGCGCTGCGTGTAGAAGTTGCGAAGGAACTCGTGCGGCGTGAACTGCTTGGCCTCCTTGAGCAGTGCGAGCGGATTGATGCTCTCGAAGAAGCTCGCGCGTGGCTGCACCGGCGTCGTCATGCTGCTTCTGTCTCAACCACACGGTCCCTGAAGCTGAAGCCGCTGCGTTTTCACACTGAGACTCTGCACGGAGCCATCGCCTCCGTCGAACAGAGCTGCTCGCTTCGGCGGATCCGATGGGTGTGTGGAGATAAGATCATTGGGTGCTCACGAAGAGGTAGCTAGCGACTTGTCTATTTTCCGCGGCGTCCGATGTCAGCCGTCTTATCGCCTAGCTTGGATCTCCCCGCCCCCGCTTTATTTGTGGCTCGCGCCGTGGCGAATGCGCAGTTCTTCCGAGAAAAAGTCGTCGAGTTTGTCGGCGAGCGGCACGAAGGCATCGGGTCTCAGGTAACAGACCACAGCGGCGATGACTTCGAGGAATTCGGCAAATGTGAGGAACAACAGGTCGTTGACGGGGCCTCCAGCGAAGGCCCCTGGACTCGTACTTTGAGCCTGCGGGCGGTCTTCGTCCTCCAGCTTCGCAAGACACTCCGCCACGACGCTCAGGTCGAACTGGATGCCCTCACGCTCAAGCTGCAGCACTTCAGAGAGGATATGCTGCACTTCATCCAGGTTCAAAAAGTTCTCGCGAAGCAGTTCGTAGTGCTTCAGTATCATCACGAGTCCGTTGACGGACAGCATTTGCTGCTTCTTGGGCTTCTTGGCCTTGCTTGGGTCGATCTCCAACTCGGCAAAGCGCGCGTACAAAGCCAAGAGCGCCTTTTGGTGTTTGGCGAGGATCTCGCGGCACTGCGGGGCCAGGAGCTGCTCGTGGAAGACATTCACGCGCTCTTTTTCCTGCATGGCGTTGGGCAGAACGACGTCTACGAGCAGGCGTCGGAACCTTTGTGCTAGTGTGAGCATCGACGTCGCGCTCACGTGGCGTAGACGGACGTGCTTGCTGGCTGCGATGTGGACGAGCGCCTCCACGAACTCGGCTGGCGTCATTTCGCTGCCATTGTTGTCCACTGAGCCAGCATCATCGAGCCCCGACGAGGAATGAGACGGTGCCGACAAGTCGATGTTGACCTGCTCGAAGACTCGCTCAATGAACTCGTAGGGAAACGGCCTCGCGGTTCCGAACACGCGGCAGTCTTTGAGAAAAACGTGGAACTCGACGAGGGACATGGACGTCGAGATCTTCCTGAAGAACCGCTCTTCTTCTTGCGTATCTCGTGCGGATCCCGTGGCGGAACTGCCGTGGATTGCTCCGCCAGCCCTGTGCTGCCGCAGCAAGTGGTCCGTGCGCTGGAGCTCAACGTCGATGCTCGCGTAGTACCGATACACACGACGCAGATCGTGGTAGAACTCCAATAGAATCTGTTCCACTTGGACAAGCTCAGCGTGGATATCTTCTTTCATCAGCGGCTCGCTGTCTGGACTGTTCCCCAGCACCTCGAGTAGTTTGGCGACGTGGAGAGTCGTGAGCATGTTCTTTTCCCGCATCAGGCGTCGATCCATCATCTCAAACGGAGGCTCCTGGCGGCCTCGACGCATCAATACACGCATGGCGTCTTGCTGGATGATCCGCTGCACGCAGCCCCACATTTTCATGGTCGCACTGCGCTTGGAGCACGCGTATTGGACCATATTCACTGCATTTTGCAATGCGATGTTGCCCCGGACAAGCAAATGCGGCGGCGATGTAGTGTCTGGAGGACCGGCGGCGACTTCCCGGATCGCGAAGGGCGTCTCAAGCTCCGTCCACTGGGAGCGGATCGTGTCCCACACGCTGCGTGCATCGTTGAGTGCGATGATCGCTTCCTTCCATGGACACACGGGCACGTGAGGCTGTGTTGCGGACGATGGCAGCAGCGTCGGGTGCTCACAGACGAGAAAACTGAACAGTGCGAACGCCATGTCGCTCGGCATTTCGTACTCCAGCACTTGTACGCTAAGAAATGGTGGACACGGCGGATCCAGCAGCTCTTCCAGTGCCGTTCGCAGCTCTTCCTTGTCCCCAAACGGTGCCGGCTCACGGTTGGCGGACGCATTCATGGAGGCAAGTGAGGCCATGGCCTCGGAGATTGCAGTGGTCTTCCGTCTCGCCATCGCACGCTTCTCCTCTCGTGCTGGTTTCTCGTCGGGGTCTCGTGTCTTCTGGCTCTTTGCGTCAAGGATGCGGCGTAAAATGTGGCGCAGCACGTAGTTGTTCTTCATATCTGACCGGAAGTTCTGGATGAATCCAATCGCAGTCGGCTGCTGTGGCGGAGGCGACGCCAGCGACGACTGAGGGGCGCACGCGAACGTCGCCAGACTGGTCTTGGCGACGTGGAAGTTGATCCACCGAAGCACCAGCGCATCCGCCGGCAAGTTCAGCAGCTCCGTCAGGTCCTCACCCTTGTGCAGCAGCAGCGTGACGTCTGCATATTCACTGAGCGGCAGTGCATCCACCATGTTCTGTAGATACGCAAGCTGACAGTCCACAAACGCCAGACAGAGCTTGCCCCAGGCGTTCACGATCGTCTGCAGCTTGCGGTCGTTGCTCGCAAAGACGCGCTGCTCCAACTGTCTCAGTAGCTCCTCAAGCGACAGGATCTGACGCTTGGCAAAGTCGTAGTGTTCGCGATGCCCCTTGGTCTCGGCCTTGGCACTGTCGATCTGGGCCTCCATCTTTGCCAGGAGCTCTTCAAAGTCGCGGATCTGGTCGCCACAGTGCTGGACCAGATCACGGGCCTTGGCTACTTTACTGGCTTTGGCGTTTTCCGTCCACACTCGAAAGAGCCTGAGAAGCCGCTGCTTGCCCCAGCGTCGACTGGTCTTTTCCAGCAGCACGCGAGTGTATTTCTTGCGGATGATGATCTTCTTCCAGTCCACGAGCGTCTGCCGCAGCACGACGTGGGCCCAGCGCTTCGCGACCTTGCCGACCATGCGCTCTTCGTTACGGAGCTGCATGGTCATGAGCGAGTGCATGGCGTCCAGTCCGTCCAACTGCGACTGGAGCTGCGCCTTCTTGGCCAAGACCTGCTGCAGCTGCGTGAAGAACGTTAGTTGGGAGAAGAACCGCTGCACGCGTGCGGCCTGGGCCTGCGGGCTCTCACTGCTGCTGTCCGCCTGACCGGGCGGCGTCACGTACACAGCCCTCTCCATCTCATGCTGAAGCACAGCCATGAGGCCTTGGAAGCGACCATACTTGGCCCCCAGTTGTGTGAGGATGTCGAAGCAAATCGCCGTGCGGAAGGCGTGCGGCGCGTCGCCCAAGTGGGCCGTGGACTGCAAAGCCGCCTGCAGCTGCTGCTCCAGGCGAGCGGCCTCGGCCTTGACGTCTCGCTCCTCCACGGAGCAGCGGAGGCTCCAGTCCTCAGCAACGTGCTGTGCGTGGCTGCTGCGTTTGGGTTTCGCTTCATCGCTGGCTAGCTCGGGGGCGTCCATTGTCGTGCAGAGTGGCTGTTGCGGTGTCCGGTCATGCGAAACGTCGCAGGAAGATCCATTGTTGAAGGCAGAGATAGCGGAGACCTTCACGAAAAGCGTGATCAGCAAACAATGCTATCCAGGAATCCAGGATAATCGACGATTCCGCATCAGGACGGAGGCGTCGCGGCCACTTGTACTCGTAGTGCACTCACTCGCAGGCAATTTTCTGCTGGAAGATGACGATCTCGTGCAAATACTCATCAAAAGTAATTGAAGCGAATATGGATTCAATGGAAAGTATTCGTCCTGAAAGTGTTGGTTTCAAGCTTGAAGAATAATCACTTTCTAATTTGACTTATTTTCAGTGGCTGCTAAGTTCGCATCGAGAAGAGTGGTATCCGTACTTAGCCGAATGTCAGGTTTGCTAAGTTCGGTCCATCTGGCTGACTTCGTACTTAGCAGAGATGCTCTGAATGCGTGATTGGTTTGACGCGGGAGAATCGGTGAATGCGAACTCGAATTTCCAAGAGACAGATTTGAGCTGCTCGCGTGCACAGCTCCTCACGAACCCCAAGCGCTTCAGCCGCCACACGAACCGACACGACTGCATTGCGCTTGACTTCTGCGTCATTTCGCAATCTTCCCGAACGCCACACACCCACAACTCACCAAGATGTTGAAGGAAGAAGACCCGATGATCGAGCTGATCCGCGAGTGGATCATCTCACCGATGGACATGACCGCGGGCGTGCACCTGTCCGTGCTGGAGGTGTTCCAGATCGTGCAGGATATGATCGCCGACCACGTCACGGACCCTGAGAACTCGCGCCTGAAGAAGCTGCTCCCGTCCATCAAGAAGATTTTCCTGCCGCTGGATTTGGTGCGCGCTGCGAAAGAGTACGACGCACGCAAGCACTTGTTGGCGCGCAAGCGCGTGCCGCCGACGTTCAAGGAGGTGCGCCACATCCTCAACCTGTCCACTGTGAACGCGATTGCCAGCAAGCTCAAGCTCGTGACGTTTGATGCCGACGATACGATATACGAAGACGGCGGCAGCATCAGTGAAAAGGCCGGCATGGTCACCGTGATCGTGGAGCTGCTGCGCCGTGGCGTTGTGGTGTCGCTGGTCACGGCGGCTGGATACCCGGGCAACCCAGGCCGGTACGAGCAGCGTCTGCGCGGCATTCTGGATGCGCTGGGCTCCTGCACAAGAGAGGAGCGTGCGCGGTTCCTGGTCATGGGCGGCGAATGCAACTACCTGCTCGAGACGTACACGAAGGAAGGTGGCAAGGTGTATCTGCGTGAGATCGAAGGCGAGGCGTGGAAAGACGGCCGTGGCATGCGCTGGCCGCAGGAAGATATCACAGCGCTGCTCGATTTGGCGGAGAAGACGCTGCGGGAGACCACGGGCGTGCTGCACATGACGGCTCAGATCCTGCGGAAGGAGCGCGCGATTGGCATCGTGAACACCACCAACAAGCGGTACTCGTACGAAGACCTGGAGGAGATCAGTCTCACGCTGCAGCACGAGCTCAAGGACTGCAAGGTGCCATTCTGTGCGTTTAACGGCGGCAACGACGTGTGGGTCGACGTCGGCAACAAGGCTCTTGGCATCCAGGCTCTACAGAAGTATGTCTTCCGCTTCTTGCCCAAGGACGTGCAAACCGAACTGGTACGTTTTTACCAGCCTCTGGCACCTATTTATTGGTCTCTCGCTGATTGTTTGGTGTCTGTAGACGAGGATCCAGGGCATGGAGTGTCTCCACGTAGGCGACCGCTTCACGCGAACCGGTAACGACACGCGCTCTCGCGACGCCGCGACGACCGTGTGGGTCTCGGACCCGAGCGAGACCATCTACATCATGAAGAAGCTGCTCAAGGCCATCGACCACGAGCGTGGCGAGCACATCCGCCGCCCGTCGCTGCCGGCGAGTCTGCCGGAGGTGCAACTCGAGGCCAAGGTGGAGGCTGCGATCCAGGCCGCAACCCGTGATTCCATCCTGAAGGCCTCGGAGGAGAAGGTAACGTCGGCGTAAACGGCAACATGCAACTGGCTTCCCTCCCTCCCCACGAACAGCTCCCATTCCAACTGCGTCTTGTGTGCTTGTGCTGCTGCTGTAGGAGTCCTGGGGCTCTGGGCCTGGCCACGCCTGCGTGGGGCCATGCTGCGTACTGTCCTAATCTAGTAACCTAAACCCTAAAATGACAACTCAAATCAATTGAATCATGCTGGAAGTTGCCAATTCAGGGGGGATTGAGCTGCTGGCCCATTGTGCTGCCAGCAGCATTGACGATGGTGCGCATCCACGTCGCGACGCGCTTGACGCGCCTGGCAGTGGCGAACGGCGGCGTGCGGCGACTGCAACCACAGCGCATGCATGGCGCAGTGGCGTGTGTGTCACAGCCGTTGTTTGGCGCCGTCCCGATTGGTCAACAGCCTCGGTTTTTCAGCGTCGACACGTCCTCCACAAGTCACGAAGACGTGGCCGCTGCGTCGCTCTTGGAGAAGCTGGAGGATACTGCGAACGTCGTGGTGCGCGACACAGATCTGCTGAATGCTGCGAGTGCGATCACAGGCTCCGGAGGAGCTGAGGCCACGAGTGGCAGCTCGCTGGCCATCGTGCAGGCCGTCCAGTCCATGATCGAAACTGTCCACACGACTACGGGACTGCCGTGGTGGGCGACGCTGGCTGCGGCTGGTGTCGTCTTCCGAGCATCCGTGTTCCCATTTTATGTCTACCAGCTCAAATCCACACAGCGGTGCGTCCATGTGGCTGTCTTGCTACTCAGAGAGATGCCGGTGTCTAACATTTGTGTTTGCGTTCAGCCTCGTTCAAGCGAAATCCGACATCATGAAGGTCATCTCCGCCTACCGCTTCGCCCGCACATTCATCGTACGTCGTACCGATCTAGCTATGAATCCGTGTTGCCCCAAATTTACGGAGTTGCCTATGTGTTGCAGCCCAAGGGTCTGTACGAGGAGCACGTCAAGGCCATGCTGCTCGGCAAGAAAGCATACGAGGTACGTCACCTTGCACTCGCGTCGTCATAACCATCCGCGACTCACTCACGCTCTATGTTGAAATCTCTGTGTACAGCTCGTGCTCAAGAAGTTTGACACTCGGCCTGTACAGACCGTACTCGGCTCGCTTGTGCACATCCCGCTCTTCATCCTGGTGGCGTACAGTGCGCGTGACATGATCCGCTCGGGTAACTTCGAGGGCCTAGAAACTGGTGGCTTTTGGCTCTGGACCAACCTCAAAGAGGTCGACGAGACCTACGTGTTGCCCTTCATCGCGTCAGGTTCCGTGTTCCTCAACCTCGAGGTAAGTCGAGCCCCTGGAGTGTCTCTTTGGCTCAAAACTGACCAAACTGCATGTTTCAACAGGTCTCTCGCCGCACGAAAAGCGTGTTCTGGTCCAACATGATCCAGTACTTCCAGTTCGGACCCATTCTCGCGATTCCGTTCGTGGCAACGCTGCCGCAGGGCGTGTTTTTCTACTGGATCGCATCATCGTGGTCGTCACTCGCACAGACTCTCGCCATGCAAAACAACGACATCCGTCGTCGACTTGGTCTACCTCCAAGGGGAGACCTCGCTGAAGCGCCAACCGCTTTGCCGGAGCAAGCCACCGAGGCGAGCAGCACGCCCAAGCCCTCCAAGGCTTCTTCCAACCGAAAGTGACGAGGGAGAAAGGCAACACGTACTAGAATACCGTCCTAATATAGACACTTCCAGGTCGAATCAGAGACACTTCAAGGATAGGTTACGCATAAACAAAAGTCACCCACGGACTAAGCGTAACCCCTCTGAGACCTCAGGGCGTAATCGGGAGCTGCCCGTAAATGGACGTGATCGAGGCGTCATCTTCCGACCGCTGTATCTGTGTCTCCACGCAACCTGCGACGCTGTGCCATAACTCAATCGACGCGCCATGCAGAGCAGCACGTCCTCCACCACCGACTGGCGCGCGCAGGCCACGCATCTCGTCGTCTTCCAGCACGGTCTGTGGGGCAATGAGAAGGACTTTCGCAACTTCCAGGCGCTGTTCCAGCAGTACTTCCCGCAGGACGAAATCTACACGCACGTCGCCACGTCCAACGCCACGACACTGACCAGCATCTTCCAGACGTACGACGGTATCGACATCGGCGGCGTGCGCCTGGCGGATGAAGTGATGGAGATCGCGAAGGAGATGCCGCGGCTGGCCAAGTTCTCGATCGCCGGCCACTCGCTGGGCGGTCTGTACGCCCGCTACTGCATCGGCGTGCTGTTCTCACGCGGCTTCTTCGAAGGCATTGAGCCAATGGTGAGTCTCGCTCGGGGGTCTGGTCTGGGCTGTATGCGCTTTTGTGGAAATTTTGACAATCGAGTTCTGTAGAATTTCATCACACTGGCGACTCCACACATGGGCATCCGCCGCACGCAGAAGAGCGCGCCGTGGAACGCCGTGTACAACGTCCTCGCGCCCAGTTTCTTCGACTTGTACGTCGCTGCGCTTTTTCAAATATCACGTTTTGTCCCAGCTGATGTTTGGAATGATTCTCGAATTGTAGAACAGGGCACCAGTTCACACTCACGGATGTGGCGAGTGAGCAAACGATCGCACTCAGCAAGTCGGTGCGCAAGTACCCGCATCGCAAGCGGTTCACAGTGTACACGGAGATGGAGGGCGAGCTGTCGGTCCGCGTGACGCGAGCAGCGCAGAGCGGTGTGGAGCTCGTCGTTCCAGGGGCTCAGGCCACAGCGTTTGAGCGGATGGAGTGCAAGCTCGACAGTGACGGGTTCCTGCGCGTGTACCCACTGACAGCTGAGACTGTGGGTGACGGACAGTCGACTGATCCTCCAGAAGAGATCGCTGATGCGGACACGAGGAAGCCGAGCACTGCCGGGGCCACGGACGGCACTGGTGAGGAGGCTAGCAATGGGGAGATGCAGCATACTGGAGACTCTGGTGAGGAAGCTCGGAATAGTGAAGACCCCACGACGGGAAAAGAAGCGAAAGAGGAAGAAATGCCAGCAGAGAGCCAGCCTGACAAGCCGCAAGCCGTCGCCATGGCCGAGGTGGACCTCGTCGGAGCTAGCGTCACAGTTCACTTGCCGGAGCACGATGGGAAGGCGCGAAGACGCAGCTTCAGCCGGCGGAAGAGCTCGAGCTCCAGTTTCCTCCACCACGAGTCGTCCTTGTGCTGGGATATCGAGATCGAAGCTGCTACGCCAACGACGGACACAAGTCGCCACCTGACGACGATCACGATTCGAATCCCATGCACAGAGATGGCGTCTCAGTGGAGATGGGTGGCTGCCCTGAGTAACGCGAGCCACGGCGTGCAGTGTCGACCGCAGACGACGCCGGAAAAGCCTAGAAAGCCTGTTGCAGGACCGCCACTATTGAGCTGCCTGACGCGCGGTCAGTTCCTGCAGGCGCTGCAGCTTTTCCGAGCCCGCGCGCTGTACGCGAGTATCTTCAACGACCTTCAAGTGCCGTACTCGTGCGGTTCGATCCGTGCGTTTAACCCATACCGAGCGGAGACGGAGCCCATGGACCACTCGCGATCGCCGTACTATCAGCACGTCGTCATGCGGTCGCTGTGGAATGCTCCCTTGCTGCGCGACACGCTTCCGGAAGACGTGGCTGCCCGTGCTGAGCGTAGCTCCTCGCAATCTCGCTTCTCATTGGTGAAGTCGCTGGGAGAGCGAGATCGTCACAAGCACCGGCACTCAACTCGACACCATCACTCGTTCAGCATGTCGTTCAGCAAGTTCCTCAGCAGCAGCAGCTCCTCCAGCGTGCGCTCGACGCGTGCTGCCACAGACGCACCGCCGCCATTTTCTTCCTCCTCGTCAGTCTCCTCGCTGTCTTCCTCTTCCTCCTCCACGACCACGTCGTCGCACATCCATCGGCGGCTGGAGGCCATCCCCCCTGCGTCGTCCAACAGCGTGCTTGGTGTCGCGTCTGTCGCCGAGGAGGAAGAAGACGAGCCCAAGTTGCCGACAGAGGCCGCTGAGACCACAGAGCCGTCATTCTTCTCCCAGAAAGAGGTCAAGCGCCCGCCGCCCTTCGAAGACGGCTCGCTTCTGCTCGACCACGCCGACCAGGCGTTCTCCCACGACGCGCTGCGTGATGACCTGCGCGGCATGATGCTGTCGCTGCAGAGCGTTGGCTGGAGACGCATCGATATCTCGTTCCACAGCCCCCTGGCACACATGAAGATCATCGCCATGACCGCGAACCCCGCCAAGCCGCTCACCAAGGGCCTCGACGTCGTGCATCACGTCATGGATACGTTTCTGCTCTGAGCCATCGCGTGACGCAGCGAACTCGCTTTGGCTATTTACGCGACTTGCGCGGCATGGCGTCACGACGCCGCAGCCTTCCGTGTCCCATACGTATACCCAACCATTAAACTGCCTAGAATCCTACACTAACACGTAACACGCGCTCGCTGATGCCTATGTGGGCTGCGGCCTTGCTCACCCAAGCCGAGAAGATCCAACGGATCTCTTCGTTGATGTGGCTCTTCTCCTGAGACATGTGAGCCAAACATGGCTACACTCGTACCGCTGCGTAACCTTCAACCGTACCCTGGTTACGCGACCGTCTCGCCTGTCAAGCTGAAGTCGCCAGCATCAATCACAATCCAAGAGCTCCTCTAGCAGCTACGCGGCGTGCCTTCCATGGGCGACAACCAGCAACCAGATCTCTCCGCTCCCATGGCCGACGCACGCGCCAGCGCCACGCATCTCGTGGTGTTCCAGCACGGACTTCTGGGCAGCGAAGTGGACTTTGCAAACGTCGAGCTGCTCTTCCGACGCCACCTCGCCCACGAGAAGCTGTACGCGCACACGGCGCACTACAACGCCACGAGTCTGAGCAACTTGACGGCGACATGCGACGGCATCGACTGCGGCGCTGAGCGGCTCGCGACGGAGATCGTGCGGCTCGCAGCGACGATGCCGCTGCTCACCAAGTTCTCGATCGTCGGCCACTCGATGGGCGGACTGTACGCTCGGTACTGCATCGGCATCCTGTACGCGCGCGGCTTCTTTGAGAAGATCGAGCCTGTGGTACGGTTACACTATCTTTCTTCGCTAAGAGGTTACGCTGTTCTAACCCTCCCAGCTCTTCTAGAACTTCATCACACTGGCGACGCCGCACTTGGGCAACCGCCGACCACAGCGCGGCTCCGTTAACTTCCTGTACAACACCATCGCGCCGAGGCTTTTCGACCGAACGGGCCGTCAATTTGCGCTGGCGGACGAAGCCTCAGAGCAGACCATCGCACTGAGTCGGAGAGTGCCGAACAAGTACCCGCATCGTCCGTCGTTTGCAGGTGCGAGGAGCTGCTGCTGGTGGGGTACGCTGACCTATTGGAACTCCTGCTTATGACTGGCTATCTGCGCTGTAGCGTGTCAAGAGATTGAGGGCGAGCTGCCCGTTTGTCTGGAGCAGACGAGTGACAAGAGTTTAGAGTCGAGGGACTTCGTCGCGCGTAGCTGTGTGCTGAGGAGCCACGTGCTGTCCATTCATGAGCCAGCGTCTCCGCAGCCCATCGCTTCGATTGATCTCGAGCAAGCTGACGTCACATTGGCCCTTCCAGCCAAGAGCGCATCAGGTCCAGCCAGCAAAACCACTGCTTCCGACTGGTTCATTATCATTAGCCAACGAGAGACCTCCTCATCGTCTCATGAAGGACCCATCGCGTCGTGTACGCTGCGGCTCGAGTCCTCGCAGCTCGAGTCGCGTTGGAAGTGGGTAGCTGCCCTCAGTAACAGCGCCCACGGCGTGCGCTGCGTGACGCGTGAGCCGTCTCAGCCTCTTGCTGTGTCCCAGCCGTCCACCCAGTCGGCTCCGCCCCTCCTGAGCTGCTTGGCGCGGGGTCAGTTCCTGCAGGCGCTGCAACTCTTCCGCGTGCGGACGCTGTACGGGACGGTCTTCAACGACCACACGGTCCCCTACTCGTGCGCCTCCATCCGCACGTTCAATCCGTACCGCCTCCTCGACGCAGAAGACCCGTCGACACTCGTGACGTCGCCATTTTACGACCACATCGTGCAGCAGTCGATGTGGCAGGCGCCACTGCTGCGGGACACGCTGCCTCTCGACGCCAAGGTCACTGCCACACGCAAGTCCACCGCCAAGTTCCTCCAGACCAAGGAGCTCTCCAGTCGCGCAACCAGCCAACGTCAGGCCAACGAAGCCGGTGCTGTTAGTCGGGACACTGAAAGCTCCACGGAGTCCTTCGTAGCGACCGCGTCGTCGTCGCTGCTATCGTTCTTCTCCAGCGGCGCCAGCACCTCTAAGCCGGACGAGCCCACAGTGCCAGTGCTTCGCAACCCACCGTTCACAGACCGCCACTTGCTTCTGGACCGAGTGGACGACGCCTTTGCAACAGACGACGCCAGGGACACACTCAGAGCCATGCTCGTCGCCATGCAGAGCGTCGGCTGGAGACGCCTGGACGTGAGCATCGACAGCCTGCTCGCCCACGAGATCATCATCGCGAAGCGAGCCGACGCGACCGACGACACGACGGCCAACGGAGGCCTCGACATCGTCCACCACATGATCGACACGTTTGAGCTCTGATTTATCCACCGATTCATCCATTGCACCAATAAACGAAGCCGAGAGCCGCTAACAATTCTAGAACGTAAAGCTTTGGTATGACAAGTGGGTGCACTTCAAGTTAAAGAAAGTGTACCTACGCAGGGAGACGGGAAGAAGCCAATGAATGTTAAACAATCGTAATCCGCTCGTAAAGATTGCCACCACGATCCGTTGGCAGTCCACACGGCGACTGCTTACGCTGCTTTGTGGTAATCCAGCGGATTCTTCGTTGTGGCGGCTCACGCCCGGCTCCGACTCCAATAATTATTGGCTTCGAAATGCCAATTATTATTGGAATCTCCGAGTTTCATATATTACAGTGCACTCATGGATGACAACACGGAGCGAAGCGGTTTAATCACGATCGTGCCGCTCAACTTCAAGAGACTCGCCACAGCGTTTGCGTCCTTCCATCCACGTTGAAGCTGCCATCATCCATCGAAAAGTGGCATTCACCGTCAGTCAGCGTTGCGTATCCGTGTCGCCCTGTAAACACTCACTTGAGTCATGCGATCCAGTCAAAAAGTGCGACAATTATTGAGTCACAATTATTGTCCAGGTCGATGCGACTGGTGACGGCTCCATCTTTTCCTGCATCCACCGTCATCACGCGCGACTGGCGCTGCCGAGCTCCACAGAGAATCTCTCTGTTGTGAGCCCTGCCCGTTGACTGCGAACCCACGGCGTTCTGCGTAGACGTTTACCACGACTCGTGGTAAACGAGCACCCTCATCCACGATGCGCGCGTCACACAGGGAGCTCGTCTCACCCACTCAACTGTCCATGTCACTATCTTCTTTACAAACATCAAGTCAACCCCAAAATACTGACATCATCGAGAAAGTGCAGTTTCGTAGTTCGAGACTGTGCGCCAAAAACACGCACCCAGCAACACCACGAACAGCATTGGCATCAAGTCGCTTTGCCTTTCTGCCCTCCCACCTTGACAATCCTGCGCGTATGATTGCTCCAGTGCTTGGCGCCGCTTGCCAACCGCGTGGCTTTGCGCTGCGCAGCTCTGGTCCGCTCGGGCGTCCGCAATGGGCTCCTGACCGTGGCAGACCGCCGCGCCGTGTCTCCTGCTGCTCATTTCCTGATCTACTACCTTCCTCCCAGTTGCATTTCCCATTCTCCTCCTCTTCCAGCGACTGCACCAACGACAGCAATGGAGAGACCTCTCCAAGACGGCGACGACCACTACGAGCCGCTCACGGCGAGCCCTCGCACCACTCCGGCCATGAACCGCGCACTGAGCTACTCCACCGGCCAGCACATGATGGCCCACGGCGCGCCGGCGCTGCATGAAGACATCGCCGACAAGGTGGAGACGGCCATGGGCCGCGCGTTCCCGCAGATGGAGATCCGCTTCACGGACCTGTCGCTGACGGCCGACATGGTGCTGGCCCACGACCGCCACGCCGGCGACGGCGCCATGCACGTCAAGGCGCCGGACGACGAGCTGCCCACGCTGCCCAACCACGTGCTGCAGAAGATCGCGGCCGTGTCGTCCAAGAAGCACACGGTCCAGAAGCACATCCTCAAGAACCTCAGCGGCGTGTTCCAGCCGGGCACTGTCACGCTGATCCTGGGCCAGTCGGGCTCCGGAAAGTCGGCGCTGATGAAGCTGCTCAGCGGCCGCTTCCCCATCGACAAGCGCATCAAGATGGACGGCAGCATCTCGTACAACGGCATCTCGCGCCACGATCTGCTCAAGCGACTGCCGCAGTTTGTGGCCTACGTGACCCAGCACGACGTGCACTTCCCGACGCTCACGGTCAAGGAGACGCTCGAATTCGCCCACGAGTGCTGCGGCGCAGAGCTCTCGCCGCGAGCGGAGCAGTTCTTCACGGCTGGCACGCCCGAGGAAAACGCCGAGGCGTTGCGCGCGGCCCGTAGTATCATCAAGCACTACCCGGAGATCGTCACGCAGGAGCTCGGTCTCGCGATCTGCGAAAACACGCTCGTGGGCGACGCCATGCTGCGCGGCGTCTCCGGCGGCGAGCGCAAGCGCGTGACGACTGGCGAGATGGAGTTCGGCATGAAGTTCGTGACGCTCATGGACGAGATCACCACGGGCTTGGACTCGGCGGCGGCGTTTGATATCATCAACACGCAGCGCAGCATCGCCAAGCGGCTCCACAAGACCGTCATCATCTCGCTGCTGCAGCCGTCGCCCGAAGTCTTTGAGCTCTTCGACAACGTGCTGCTGCTGAACGAAGGCGAAGTCATGTACCACGGCCCACGGGACCAGGCGCTGGCCTACTTCCAAGGGCTGGGCTTTGTGTGTCCGCCTCGTCGCGACGTCGCCGACTTCCTGTGCGACCTGGGCACGCAGCAGCAGATCCAGTACGAAGTCGGACGCCTGCCGGCCAAGCTCTCGCAGTTCCCACGCGACGCCAGCGAGTTCGCTGCGATCTTCCGTGAATCCCCGACGTTCCAGGCCAACTTGGAGCAGCTCAAGACGCCTCTGGACCCGGCTCGGCTCATGGACGTGGCCAACCACATCGACCCGATCCCCGAGTTCTACCAGAGCTTCACGGCGTCCACGTGGACGCTGATGAAGCGCCAGACGCGGCTGCTGCTGCGGAACCAGGCCTTCCTCAAGGGCCGTGCGATGCTCGTGGTGATCATGGGCTTCATCTTCTCGAGCGTGTTCTACCAGATCGACTTTGCCAACACGCAGGTCGTGCTGGGCGTGCTGTTCGCGTCGATCCTGTTTCTCGGCCTTGGCCAGAGCTCCATGCTCACGACGTTTTTCCACGCACGCGCCGTGTTCTACAAGCAGCGCGCCGCCAACTTTTACCGCACGTCGTCCTACGTGCTGGCCGCGTCTGTAAGCCAGCTACCCCTCGCGCTGTGCGAGAGCGTGATCTTTGGCTCGCTGATCTACTGGTTCGGCGGCTTCGTTGGCCGCGTGGGCGAGTTCATTCTGTTCGAGCTCTTCCTCATGCTCAGCATCCTCGTGTTCCTCGCGTGGTTCTTCTTCCTCTCAGCCGCGGCCCCGAACCTCCACGTGGCCAAGCCTCTGGCCATGGTTTCGCTGCTCGTGTTCATCCTGTTTGCCGGCTTCGTCGTGTCCAAGGACCAGATCCCGTCGTACATGCGCTGGATCTACTGGATCGACCCGGTGGCCTGGACGCTGCGCAGTCTCGCCGTCAGCCAGTACCGCAGCGTCACGTACGACACGTGCGACCACGGTGGCGTCAAGTACTGCACGCCGGCGTTCGGTGGCAAGACCATGGGCGAGTACTCGCTCGCTCTCTTCGACGTGCCGTCCGAGAAGTCGTGGGTGTACACGGGCATCGTGTTCATGGTGGGTGCCTACCTGCTCTTCATGGTCATGGCGTGGCTCGTGCTCGAGTACAAGCGCTACGAGCAGCCCGAACACATCGCGTTGCCCAAGGAGCTGCTGGACCAAGAGGCCCGCGACGAGGCCGCGACCCACGACGGCACGTCCGAGCCCGAGGCCGACGACGCCAAATTCCACAGCCTCGTGAGCCCCAAGGTCTCCACTAACCTCGGCCAGGTCGTTCTGGATGTGGACACGAGAATGTCGAGCGTGCGGGCGTTCAACCCGGTCACGATCGCGTTCCAGGACTTGCGGTACTCGGTGCCAGTGCCCGGTGAGACCAAGGGCGAGACCGTGCACCTCGAGCTGCTCAAGGGCATCACGGGTTACGCTATGCCCGGTACGATCACGGCGCTCATGGGCTCGTCTGGCGCCGGCAAGACGACGCTGATGGACGTGATCGCTGGCCGCAAGACGGGCACGGGTGGCACGATCAAGGGCAAGATCCTGCTCAACGGCTTCGAGGCGTCCGACCTCGCGATCCGCCGCTGCACGGGCTACTGTGAGCAGATGGATATCCACTCGGAGGCCTCGACGTTCCGCGAGGCGCTCACGTTCAGCGCGTTCCTGCGACAGAGCGCGTCGGTCTCCGCTGCCCAGAAGTACGACTCGGTCGAAGAGTGTCTCGATCTGCTGGGCATGCAGGACATCGCCAACCACATCATCCGCGGCAGCTCCATGGAGCAGCACAAGCGGCTCACGATCGGCGTGGAGCTCGCGGCGCAGCCCAGTGTGTTGTTCCTGGACGAGCCGACGTCGGGACTCGACGCGCGCTCGGCCAAGGTGATCATGGACGGCGTCCGCAAGGTCGCCGACACGGGCCGCACGATCCTCTGCACGATCCACCAGCCGTCGTCCGAGGTGTTCCACTTGTTCGACCGCCTGCTGCTGCTCAAGCGCGGAGGTGAGACCGTGTACTTTGGTCCTCTGGGCTTCGAAGGCCACGACCTCATCGAGTACTTCCAGGCGCTGCCCGGCGTGCCGAAGATCAAGGACGGCTACAACCCCGCAACGTGGATGCTCGAGGTCATCGGCGCCGGCGTGGGCAACGGCGAAGGCACCGTGGACTTTGTGGAGGCGTACAAGCAGAGCACAACCAAGCGCGAGTTCCTGGACGCCAAGATCGGCGAGGCCGGTCTGTTCCTGCCGTCGCACACGGACTCGCCCGTCACGTTCTCGAACAAGCGCGCGGCCACCAACATGGTGCAGCTCAAGTTCCTCATGCAGCGCTTCTTCACGGTGTACTGGCGCACGCCGTCGTACAACGTGACGCGCCTGCTGATCTCGCTGCTGCTGGGCCTCGTGTTCGGCCTCGTGTACCTCGACTCGGAGTACACGACGTACCAGGGCATCAACGGCGGGCTCGGCATGATCTTCTTGGCCACGGCGTTCATTGGCGTCGTGTCGTTCATCTCGATCCTGCCGCTGGCGTTTGAAGAGCGCGCGGCGTTCTACCGCGAGCGCGCGTCGCAGACCTACAACGCGTTCTGGTACTTTGTGTGCTTCACGGTCGTCGAGATCCCGTACGTGTGTGTGGGCGGGCTGCTCTTCACGGTGCTGTTCTACCCGATGGTCGGCTTCACGGGCTTCGGCCGCGGCGTGTTCTACTGGCTCAACACGTCGCTGCAGATCCTGTTCCAGGCGTACATGGGCCAGTTCCTGATCTTCGCCATGCCGAGCATCGAGGTCGCGGCCGTGGTCGGCGTGCTCTTCAACGCCATCTTCTTCATGTTCATGGGCTTCAACCCGCCGGCGCTGCAGATCCCGAGCGGCTACAAGTGGCTCTACGCCATCACGCCGCAGCGGTACTCGTTCGCGCTGCTGGCCGGTTCGATCTTTGGCGACTGCTCCGACGAGCACGTGGCGCTGATGGTCAAGGCCAAGGCCATGAACCTCACGGGCGACATCTCGGCGTGGGAAATGGGCTGCCAGATCATCACGAACGCGCCGCCGAGCGTGGGTAGCCAGGTGCCGACCAAGATGTACGTGGAGCGCGTGTTCGGCATCAAGCACGCGCACCTGACGCAGTACTTCTTCATCTTCCTGGGCATGATCGCGTTCTTCCGCGTGCTCGCGGCGCTGGCCATGCGCTACATCAACCACCAGAAGCGCTAGGAGGCGACGAATGAGAAGCACATTCATATTGTATTATGAATCACGATTGTATTATTTTCCATTGGCGTGTGAGGTCGTTGTTTAGACCATGGAGCTCTGCGTGGTTTAGTCGAGAGTTTAGACGCGGCATACCGTTGCAGTGAAATGCTGCTGCTGACGTCAGAGCGGTCGCAGCGCCACGAAGACCGATGCCAAATGAGGAAGATGCGGATGAAGTTGACGCGTGGATAGATGGCTACAGTCTCCGGCTCACGCGCCCCAGGCGGCAGTGACGCGCACGCTTCATGGAAGCGGGAACGAGACAAGAACGACCCAATCCCATCACACCCAGACGTATTTAATCGTACCCTTGCTAAATCGATGAAACGATAGTGGATACATAGCAGAGTTAATCACCTGCAAAATAGTATCCGGTTGGAAACGATACTACTTTGTAGTGGATAGGAGAGGGAAAGGGACTTGAAGTTCAACACAAACCCACGTCGCTTGTCCAACTGCCAAATGAGAACCAGACCTCTGTAAACGCATCGCTGCTCCGACGGCTCTCTGCCTCATGAACCTCAACTGCAGCCATAAACCCTTGTAAAAGAATATATCGTGGAAATAGATACGTGGTCACATAGTTGACGGGCTGCGGTCTTCTATTCGAAGCACGTTTCGTGAACAGTTCACGTGGGGCAGATCCATGCAATCGGACCTGTCGATGGCATCAGAATCCAATATCCCTCCACGCCGATCCGCCGCCTCCAGCAGCTCATTCCGCTACGCGCGCGCTCCCACAGCAACAGCCTCTACTGCCACCATGTCCTCCACCATGAACCTCGCCGCCACTGCCGCCACGGGCACCGTCATCTCGCAGGACGCGCTGCTCTTCCTGAGCGAAGGCCACTCGATCTACGAGAACACGCGCATGTCGGGCGAGCAGGTGCGCCGCCACGTGCTGCCCATCAACATCGCTGCTGAGTCCTCGGGCCTCTCGAACGACGCCGACGAAGAGACGCTGTACGCGCGCTCGCTGCTCGGCCTGCTCGCCAGCCCAAGCTCCTCGCACCTCTAAAGGGAGAGAAAGGCGGTTGAAATGATCGTACTAGTCTTGGTGTCTGAAGAAGAAGAATGGAAGACTGCAACGAGCTGGCGCAGCCAAGAGGCAGGCGGGTGAGAAGACCCACCCGCCGCTCTGTGATGGCGCCGGACGTGTCGTCTGCGGTCTGCATGTATATTTAATCCACGATACAATAAACTACTCTTGAGCCTCCCACATCTATTCTTTCCTCCATCCACTCCGATCCAGTCGATCTCATACCACACTTCTCACTGGAAAATATCAAATCACGCACGCATAGTCAGCTCTACTTCAAATCTAGGAGGCGGCAGTCGTCGTGTTCATGGACCCCGACGACGAATTGCTGAGCTTGTACTTCACGCGCAGCAGCTCGCGCTGCTCGGCGCGCTTCTGCATTCGTTCTTCATGGAACGACGCCTTCTTCTCTTCCAGATGCTTCAGACTCGCCGTCATTTTGAGCATCTCGGCGTTCTGAGCCTCCACTTGCTTGGCGCGGCGTTCGCGTTCCTTGCGGATCAGCGCCTGGCGGATGCCACGCACACTTTGGATGGCAGCGATCCACTGCTGCTTCTGCTCGGGCGAGCTCGCATCCAGTCGGTGTTCTTCGTTGGAACCCATGAGAATGAGCAACCCGAGCATGCCGTTCTCCTTGTCAATGGGCACTTGCTTCACGTCCACGATACTGTCCAGTGTGAACGCCTTGATCTCGTTCTGCCGTACCCTCGTCTCGGAATCCAGCCTCTGGTACTGGAAAATGAGCTTCGATCGGATGAATTTGAACTCAACGAGCCGCTTGAGCAGCATGCCGTGCTTGACAAACACGGCGCCGTTCTCGAGCACGGGCAAGTGTCGTTCATAGAACTCGTTGTACGTTCGCGCGTCGATAGAGCAGGCCAAACACACGCGCACGGGCTCCGGGAAGCCGTACTTGAGCACTCGCTCTGGTTGCGAAGTGCATTTCTTGCAGAAGACGAGGCCGCACGCGCGGCAGTGGTGCTTGCGCGTGAAGAGATCGAACTGGCCCTCGCACTGCATGCAGTAGTCGATGATGTCGTCTTTGATCCAACGTGGAGGCTGCTGGTTTGGAGGCCCAATGGACGTGCTGTCCGTAGTCAGCACGTCGTCGAGAGAGCTCGTCATCGTCGTCGTCGTCAAGACACCGCTGTTGTTCTCCGCACCACCGAGGAACCACGGAAGCTTCTTCGGTCCAGACTGCGTCATGTACATCTCCTCATCGCTCCCTCCAGACGAGGACGAAGACGGCGTCGCCGTGAAGCAGCACGACACCATGGCGCGCAGGCCGTCACCCGCTGACGTTCGGAACGAGTCCATGAAGAATCTCTTCGCGTGGGGAGCTTCGCTAATTACTCAACCACAGCGCTTCAGACAGCCCGCGACACAGCGGTAGAGAGCTGGTAAGAGGCGGAGTCAGCCGAGCGGCTTGGTGTCGACTGGAGCTGTGCGTTACGAGCGGCTCCCAGCTGCAATCGCCAGCGGATGGTCTTCTTTCCACCGGGTGGTGTTCCGAATATGACAGGGAGAAGAAGGAAGATCGACTGTCCCAAAACGTTCGAAAAACTTAGACTTCGGATACTATCCAGATATTAGTCGAACATTGGGATTTTATGTGGATTTATAGAACAAAATTGAGGAGCACAAGTGCCATCAGCACCAGCGGAAATGGGGACAATGGCGGCTGCTATGGAGCCTGCGGCGTCACAAGGAGCTCTTCTAGTTGCTTCGCTCTGTAGACGACTTCGTCTCGCTCTTCACACTGCACGACGCGCGGTAGAGCGGCGAGAACACCGAGCGCAATCAGGGCGTCGCGACACGCTTCGTTCTCGGCGAGTCGCGCCATCGCACTGAGTGCGAGGTCGATGCATTCGCCCGAGCCTTGTTCCAGCACTTGCGCAAGTGCCTCAAGTGCCT
This sequence comes from Pythium apleroticum, assembly GCA_023337875.1. Classification (NCBI taxonomy): domain Eukaryota; phylum Oomycota; class Peronosporomycetes; order Pythiales; family Pythiaceae; genus Pythium; species Pythium apleroticum. Next base: position 3,466 of record JAADXN010000122.1, on the reverse strand, counting down.
TCGTGCCTGGAAACTGCGCTCGGCAGGTCGGACTGGCTGTGAGCATCCACAACACGAACACCGCGAGGTCTCGGGTGAGATGGGAGCGGCTGAGTGCGAGCGTGGCAACAGTGGAAATGCCGTTGAGTCGCATGAACTGATCGCGCAGTGTGTGGTGGACGAGCAGGCATTGGAGTAACCGCAAGGCCTCCAAGGAGTCTCCAGTGATGTCGCTGTTGACTGTGAGCAACTCCAGTAGAGCTGGCATGATGTCTGTCGACTCGAGCTTGCTGTGAATTCGCTTTTCCACCGAAAACGGGTGCAGCGTGCGAACTAGAGCGAGACGCGTCACAGTCGACGAACATGACGCGAGACGATCAACAAGCAGCTCCGTTACGCCTGCATCAACAAGAAGATAGCGGATGGAGGCGTTTGCAGCGACGGCTTGGATCACTTGCAATGCAGCCCCGAGCACATCGTCGGGCCCATCTCGAAGCGCAAACAGGGCACCATCAATGCTCTGAAGGGACGCTACGGGGGCCGACGTGCGAGGATCAAAGCTCGCTAACGGTGTCGAGGCTCGGTGTTCAAAGCTCGTGACGGCGTGCTGGTTTGGCGCCATGCTGTGAGGATTGCTGCTGGGTCGATTGCTTGGAAGGAGACGGATGTGAAAGTGCTTGTTGGTCTCACGCCCTCGACCGCATCGTATCTTCGTGCTGCGTATCTGCGACCCGGAGTTTTCTACATGCAAATATTCCAAAAGCTCGTTTACTCCTTCGCCCAAGTACTCATCAGGAGCCACATGGCGATTGGACATCCAACACCCCACAAAATACGGACGACGAACACTGATTTAGATGAGGTTCTGAGACACACAATACTTCGTCATCCGCCAAAGGAGACTGATCGACTTGACGCAAGCTCCAGTGGCCATGGAAATCGTCTGATTGATGTTGAATTGGGTGTTTACTACAGCTCGTGCGACGCTGACTTAGTATCGGATGTACGCGGAGACCACGTCGGCCTTCTTCACGGTCTGGCCCTTGCCGCTCTTCAGCCAGCACGTGCCGCCGTTGTAGTTGCTCCACGTGTACGCCTTGCAGTTGCCGTCGCGCTTGCACAGGTCGCAGCACAGTCCGGCCTCCTTGGCTGGCTTGTTGCCGACGTCGTTGCCCACGAAGTCGACGTCGTACTCAAACGGACAGAGACCCCAGAGCGGCACGAGACCCGCGGCGGTGACGCCCGGCGCGGCGACGGACTTGGTGCCGAGTCCGTTCTTGAGCCAGCACGTGCCGCCGTTGTAGTTGCTCCACGTGTACGTGGTGCAGCCAGCGTGGAGGCTGCAGATATCGCAGCAGTCGGCGAAGGCCTTGGCTGGCTTGTTGGCGATGTCGCCACCAACAAAGTCGACGTCGGCGTAGGCGTTGCAGACGTAGGAGATGGAGGTGTCGACGCAGTCGGTGGCCGTGACGCCGGCCTTGTCGACGAGGGGACCGACGCGCGACTTGAACCAGCAGGTGCCACCCTGGTAGTTGCTCCAGGTCCACGTGGCGGCGCCGAGCGCCTTGGCCATGGGCTTACAGTAGTCGACGCTGCCCGAGACGCTCTGCATGTCGAAGCCGACGCGGTCCTTGTTTGGTAGGAGCGTGCAGTTGTGGTCCATGTCGAAAGGAGAGGTGGGGAAGGGCGTGGGGGCTGGGGTGGGGGCGTCCGTGGTTTGGGCGGAGATGACCGAGGCGGTGGAGGCGAGGGTGGTGAGGGCGGTGAGGGCGACGAGCTGGAGGAGAAGACTCGAGACGTGCATGGTGGCTGGTGGTTGGTTGGTTGGCGGCTTGTTGCTGAGGAGGCAAACGGTAGAATGAGGATCGGAACGAGGCTCAGTCGGACAGTTTGTTGCTGCGTGGGTGGCTCTTGAGTCAGGAGAGAAGGCCGCCGTTGACATGGACTTCTCAGTGTTATCGTTTGGTGCCGTCCGAAGACTCCAGGCCGTCCGAGCCGCGTCGCCTCGTGTGTTGTACACACTCCAGCCGGACTAGACTTGACCCACTCCAGCCCGACCAGACTACTACAGTTATCAGTGGGACTCCATGGCGCTTCGGAACGTGTGGCTCTGAAACTTTGGTGTCCATTTCGCGGTTGGTGAAGTTGTCCGCTTGAGCCGCGAGCTCATCCAAACGTTCGCCTCTTGTTCATAAAACGGACGGATGTGACCACAAAATTTGACCCAAATCGCATTTTGCGTCTCATTGTGTGCCACTGCTGACGGAGTCAGTACACGTGTACAACTGACTGAGTCACGTGACAATGGGTAAAGTGGGAGGGAGTTGACGTCGGAATATTGCACTCCATTGGGAAAGCCGCCTTTGCCATCCTCTCCATCCACAGCACTCAGTTGCTGTGGCTCAAAGCGACAAGAGGCACTGCACAATGCCAGGCCCAGTGTAAGCAACAGAATCATGTAGCTGCAGCCAACGTGGCTTCGCAACCTGTCCCCACACTAGGGACGCGACCCGCAAGTACTGTACTGTGTGTGTACTGTAGCCACGCCACACCGGAACGGCATCTCCTCACCGTCGCTCCTTTCCAGCAGGCCGCTTGCTGTCGCTCAGTTTGCTCATTCCACATTCGCCGACCTTCTCCGCACTCGAGCGACTCCTCCCTCTCTAGAACCTCACACTCACTCACTCACTCACTCAGTCCCCACCATACACTCGACTGGTCTCCTCCTCAAGTCGCTCGTCGGCCTCGCGCTTACTGCTCACTGCCTCTCGCGTGCCTCGGCGGACGCCACGGCCTCCAACACCACTGCCACTTTCACCGCCGCTGCCACCGCCACGTCTGACAAGTACGTGTTCCCGGAGCACTGCCCGACGCTGCCAGGCATGGACCGCCCGGGCTTCGACCTCGCCGCCATCCGCGGCGTGTCGGACGCGTGTCCGATGTTCTGCAACCAGAACAAGGGCTGCGCTGCGTTCGTGTGGTCCAACGACGTGTGCTACCTCAAGTCGCGCGTGGGCAAGCTCGTGCCGACCGACAAGCCCGTGTCGGCGTTCGACTGCGTGGACTACTCGGCCGAGAGCGTGTGTCTGCCGTACACGGACATCGACTTTGTGGGCATGGACATCGGCAACAAGCCGGCGAAGGCGTTCGGCGAGTGCTGCGATCTGTGTAACGAGTTCAGCGGCTGCTCGGCGTACTCGTGGAGCGACTTCAACGGCGGCACGTGCTGGCTGAAGAAGAGCGTGGGCCACGTGGTGGCCAAGGCGGGCGTGACGTCGTCGTCGATCGTCAAGCTCTGGGGTCCGGTGTGTCCGTTCGAGTACGATGTGGACTTTGAGGGCAACGACATCGGCAACTCGCCTGCCAAGGACGCTGGCGTGTGCTGCTCGCAATGCAAGGGCAACGCTGCGTGCAAGGCGTACTCGTGGAGCAACTATAACGGAGGCACGTGCTGGATGAAGAGCGGCAAGGGCAAGACGGTGGCCAA
>JAADXN010000121.1:0-44799 GCA_023337875.1 Pythium apleroticum | reverse complement strand
GGGGGGGGGGGTCCTCGTACAGGGCCTGCACCGGTTCCTAGGTATTCTCGACGTCGTCGAGCCCAAGCCACTTAAGTTTCCTCTGACTGAAGGCATCACAATACCATCCACGTCAAGAGCTGTAAAACTCTGTGCGATAAGAGCGTGAGAACCAGCGACACTGCGATAAACTGACCTATGAGCCTTATTCGCCCGTGCGTGAGAGCTATTATTTCCGTTCCTGCTTACCGACGCACATCTCTCAATCAGCGTTGGCTCTGCGAGGAAACTCAACTGGCCAATGTTCAGCAACAACAAGATACTGTGCCGGGTTTTGCAATACGCCGAAGACGATGGTACCGGGCAAGTATCGGATGCACAGCACCATCGACGTGCGACTGGAGGACAACCCAGAGAGCGGCGCCACAGAGATCATCTACAAGGTCCGGTGGATGAACTATCTACGCTCCAGGAGCTAGTGGCTGAGGAAGTCAAGATGACGGGCAATACAGGCTCGGCCAGTGGTGGCAAGAAAGTGGCGAGAGAGTCGGCTTACCTGGCTACCAATGAACAGAAGCACCAGCAAGGAACCTGGCGCGCCAACCAAGGCAAGCCACGTAGACGACCGTGCTTCAAGTGTGGCTCTGATACGCACGTCATCGTCAACTGCCCGCATCTGACGGCCGAAGAGATCGAGGCGTACAACAAGAAGAAGGCTCTCATTGCGCAGGCCGCTGCTGACCAACAAGATCTATCGACGACGATTGAGCTGGAGGTGAAGAAGAGTGTGCAGCAGGCGCTGAGCGAAGTGACCAAGGGCAACGCGGACGTGCTGCGCGGGAAACAGCCAGTCGGGCTGGAAGACAGTGAGGCTGCGCGTCAACATCGTAAGGACCACGGTCCATGGCGAGAGCCGTCTCGTAGTGGCGATGACTGACGTGAATAGGGATGAGTGGGAAGAACGTTTAGCAGACAACGCTTCAGGGACGTGATTGGTGAAAGCGTTGAGAACAGCAACGCGACTCGTATGCATCGGAGACTAATGTTCAAAGGCGCGGCTGTCAGCGTCAGCGGTCATGACAGTGAGATCTACAGCGAATTTGATGTGGGAGGACGCTGCTTCTCTCGTCAGATTCTGCAACAGGGAGCATAAAATGGAGGGGCTGTCACAAGTATCGTTCATTGGGAAGAGGGACAGCATTCTGAATACGACGGAAACGAAGTACGTGGGGTCCGGGTTCACCGATGGCGTCTACATGTGCTGCGGAAACACATCCTTTGGAGCAGGGCATTGCTTCGTGCTAGAACGCCACCCCGGTGGCCGAATCATGATGTACGAGTCTCTGGGTAAAACCCGTCCAGTGCCTTACAGCGACAACTCCGCTTCGTGGATCGAACGATGGAAGTTCATCATCCCACTCAGACCGCAAGCAGCTCGCTCGACCTGACCGTGCCAAGTGCCTTCCAGGACGATAACATACAACTAAATCGGTGTATTTAGCGTTATCTAGTAGTCACCTTGCGTTTCCCGCTGAACTTCAACTCTCACGCGCTACTTACCTGGTCGTCTCGCCGCCTTCAACCTCGCGGTGCCTCTCGCGGCGTCTGCTTTCGCGCGAGCTCTCGCGAATTTGGCAAGTGCCTGCATTGTAGCTCTAGCGTTTGTTAGACCTTTGGGGGGTCCTTTTGCGATTTGCACATGATGCCTCACAGTGTTCTCAAACGCAGCTCACTGCGCACATTCGGTGAGAGTGTCCCGAGACTTTCGAACCCTGGTGAGTTGGCAGTCATGTCGGTACACACCGCGATACAATAGATCCCGCATTTGGTTCCGTCCTCCTCCGTCTGTCTCGGTGTCTCGAGGACCTTCTCCGTTTCAGACCTATACTCGACGCAGTCCCGGTTCAACCACGCCACGACGAATGGCTTGCAAAACTTGGACCAGTGGGCTCGAAGCCGAGCTTGATTGGACTTGTCAGCGAGTGGGTCGAACAGCACCACGAGATTGCTCAGTGCATTGAAAGCAACCATAATGAGCCCCCATTGAGATTGCGTGAGGTTCACTGGCACGATCACACCGCGGTAGTCTCCAAGAGGCTTGTCTGGAATCGCGAATGGAAACTCCCCGACACAGCGAGCTGGTCGAAGCGAATCTAGAACGAGGATGTGCTCACGCACACTGGCGATTTGCCTCAGGGCAAACACAAATACAAATTTGTTCAGGCGGGCATCGTCAGCTGGATGACCGACGACTTCGGAGAGCTGGATGGTTGCTGAGGTGGTTCCGTCCACGTCGATGGAAAACTTGGGAGTCCATACAGGACGTCGCGAGCGCTTGGATAACAGCACTTGATGATAGTTCGTCGCCCATGCTGGAATACACTGGATAAGGGTAAACGAGGTCGACGTTTGTGGTTGATGTCCTGGTTAGCCACGCTGAGTCTCCTTCGAGAGCTGAACAACGGTCCAGCGTGTTGTAGTAGTCAGCGAAGGCGGAAATATTGAGCGAGGCAAATCTTCGCAACGGGCACCCACGAATCTTGAGACCTACTGAACTCGCTCGCCCATGCCCGACAGTCAGATCAACGGAGTCTCTGCCGTCGTCTTCTCTTCACTCTTGTCTTTCGCATTCTGGGCCGATGACTGGAGCCTCGCGAGCAGTTTCTTCGGCACGGTGAAGTTTACTTCCAGTTCAGTGGCGTCGACGAACTTGGTCGTCGCCATATCGCGCTTGAGAAGCCACTCTTCGTTGAGCATGACGGGGTACGCCGGCAGTGCATCCGCCGCTACACCCACTCCTCTCATCTTTTTTGTCGAAGACACCATGTCTTCCAGGAGCACAGGAAAACTGGACTTCTGCTCTACGGTGGCAACATGGGAAGACGCCGCAGCTCTTTGCTTTTTCGACGTGTTCGAGACTGATCTGGCCGCCAACGTCATACTCGCCAGTATCCCGCCGGCCAGATTTGCCGCTTGTGCTGATCGCTTCCCAGCAACATCCGATCCTGGTGGCGTTCGAGTGGTATCCACAGACCCACTGTTTGCACGATGGTCTTCCCCTCTCCTATCCCTCGTGGAGAGCACCACTGATTGAATGATGAGGATGCCTGCGAAATTCCTAGAGAAGAACCCGACTCCGCGTACCGGTGGGAGCAAGAGATTTTATCTCCGTCAAGTCTCGTGCAACCACCCTTCCGTCAGGTCAGATTTTGCTCATAACGGTGGAGATGCTCTAAGTGAGCTAGTCTTCGAAGTGTCCTGTGATACGGCGTGAATTAGTATGAACTAGTCGATACTATTTGTTAATCTCGTCATGATCAAATTTTCGCCACGCTGCTGAGATTATTTACATATGTATTCAACTAAGCGAACCAAATCCACCGCTTTACGTTGAAATCCACACCATCATGCCGACACCAGGTGCCGCACAAGCGGGGCACGCACACGGCGCGCAAGAAGACGAAAAGCTCGTGGAAGTGTTTGAACAATACGACGAATACCTCGCTGATCAACAGCACGCGTTTGAACTGCTCAAACTGGTACACCACACTGTGGATACGATCGAAGATGCAGGGAACGTGACGACAGAAGTGGTGTTTTGAGTGGTTTTGTAGGGCTTCCTCAAACTCACGATGGCAAAAATCAACCTCCCTCCTCACACACTTGGAGAGCTATCCTACAAGGATGCCTTCGAGGCTGCGCTGTATGTAACAAACGAGAGCGACGGAACGATTGCGATAGTCAAGACCAACAATCGTGACTCGAGTTCATCACCCGAGAGTCCGATTGAGCCATCGAACAGCGGGCTCAAACGACGAAAAGACCAACAAGCCAGTGAAGCCACCGACACTTCAAGCGCACGTGCCGGAGACTCTAGGTCTGCACTGTCGGGTCCGAGCCAGGAAGACGCCGCCATTATGTGGTTCAGCTCGCTGCCGCCGACGAATTTGCGACTCGCGCAGAAGAACTTCCGAAACGGTGAGTGCACCGACTGTTCACGTGTCAAATTCCCTGGCTTTCTGAAGTAGCGGCGTGTCTGAACGCTATGCTGTGTCCTCACCTACGCTGTATTACACCCCACGTAGCTCTTCACGCCTTGCTCGCGTCAGCCGCAGCCGCCAGGAAGATCCAGTCAGGCGTCATCGAGCTCACAGGTGTAGCAGATCAGCAATAAACGCAGTGCCGTGAATCGATGCAGTAGACGAAGCTGTTGGCAGTATGAAAAGAGGCCGCTATGGCGCTGCGCGTTGACAGCCTCCGTTCGTCTCCATCTCATCTCACTGTACATCCCATACCAGCTCGATCGTACTTAAGCGGATGCACACTGGCCTTTTGAAGTGACAAGTTCATCAAGCAAAGCTGGAAATGGCAGCGGAGACCGCGCCGTCGGCCCCCTCTGGGGCTACCGCTGGCGACACCACGGGCACGCGCCTCAGTGCGCAGCTCTCCTGTCGCTATTATCGCCCTGGGGGCATCGTGCGTGGCTTCGTCCAGCTTCTTACTGAGCGCACGACCGCCGACGCCTCGACGGAGATCGCCAGCGTCGTCGCCCAGATCCACGGCCACGTTTCGGTCGACAGCAACCTGCTCTCTGTGCCCGTGAATCTCTCCTCTCCACGCTCTTCGCCACCACGGACTGACACTGCTGGAGGCCTAGACCGGTCGGATGTAGCCAAATTCTCGGGCGAAGCCGGCTCGTGCCTGTATCTCTCGCCGCCGTGCGTGTTGTTGTCGGATATCAACATCGCACCCACGCCGTCCGAGTCCAAAGAAGACACCCAGCGACGCTGCCGCCGTGACTTCGCCATCGCGTTGCCTGAGAATCCATGTCCGACGTTCCGAGGCGCGTCGGCGCGTGTGTTCTACGTGCTCTCGATCACTGCGAATCCTCTGACGAGTAACCCCGTGGCCGTCCATTTGCCGTTCGACGTTTACGCCCCCAACTACTCATTTGCACCAGAGTCTATCGCCAGCGCACAAGACCCAGCCAAGCGTCGTGGCTCTCGTAAGGAGCGCAGCGTCTCGCTCGCTGCTGCTCCCGTCGGCGTGCGGAAGGGAAGCGAGATCCCATTCGAGCTCCGGCCTTCACTCATGCACGGGCGCGTCGAGACCGAGCAGCTCCAGCGCGCACAGACGAGTCTCTTCACCATTGGAAAGGACGACGCGCACCTCGTGAAGCTGCTTCTGACCAAGCAGTTCTACCACCCAGGCGATGTGCTCTTAGGCGTGTTTGACTTTTCACGTGCAAGCATCCCGTGCGTTGAGATCTCCGCCACACTATGCCAGGAAGAAGTCCTTGCGAGCATGGCTCTGCAGCCCAGCAAGGTCGTGCAGTCCAAGGTGCTGGGCACGTTCCACGAGTACACCGGGTCGGCGCTGCAGACGAACGTGCGGTTCAGCATCCCGCACGACGCCCTGCCGACCATCAAGACGGACCTCGTGTGCTTCCAGTGGTGCATCCGCTTCGAGTTCTCAGCGAATGTGACAGCCACAGACGCGACTTCCGCTGCGGCCAGCTCGACGCAGATCTTCAAGTGGCAAGTGCCCATCGAGGTGCGTCCGTCGACGTCCCGCGAGCCGAGCAGCTTCACCAACGTCCCGCACAAACTCTTCTCCGGCAGCACTCGCACCGCCATGCTGGCATAGAGAACTCTCGTAGTTGACTGTGGACAGCGTGTGGGCCGAGTAGCGTGCGTCGTGCTCGAGTTAATGGATCGCAACACGAGTCCGTCTTCATGACTCGTGCATGTTGAAGTCCATGAAGTCCATTTGGATCGATATGGACCGTTTACCTTCGTGAACTGATCTGTCATCGTGTTTCAGAAGTCTTGTCGCTCCCACTAAGTTCGAAAGCGCACTTATCGCAGTGGGCGGTGCCCAGTTTGCGCGGTTTTTTGGGCCAAAAATTGTGTTCCCGTGCGGTTTTGTTCCGCCCCAAAGTGCGGAACCAAAGGCGCGAAGTCAGTCACGTCAGGCGAGTCGGAAGAGCTGAGCTCCTCACAAACAACCCCCGCCATATTCCACGGCGTCAAACCAACAGCAGCGAGACCGCAGACACGCAAGCATGGGCAAGGGCAAGAAGGTGCGTCCACTGGCGGGAGACTGCGTGTGTATGTGTGTGTGAGTGCGTGTGTGTCGCGGCGGCGTGGATCCCCGAATCGCTCTCTCCCCCGAGAGAGAGCTTCGTAAGCAACGCGCGTGCCATATGAATCTGGAAGTGAATGGCCGCCCAGTCGGTGGCGGCTCGCTCCAGCTTCCAGGCAACACAGGGAGCTGGATAGGAGGCGCTGCCTGTGTCTATTGTGGGGCGTGTTTGCATCAGTGTGGCTTGGCATTCGTGGCACGTGAATCTCGACTGACGACTCGGCGTGTTGTGTCTGAACCATGGCGCCATCGACACGGCAGCGTTCCGCGAGCGAGTATGAGCAGGATGATATGGAGGATGAAGTGAAGGCGGTGATCGCGCAGCAGCAGGCCCGCGCCGCCGAGGAGGTGAAGGAGGTGCGCGAGCCGTTGGAGCCAGCGACGTACGAGTACAAGCCTGGAGTCACGGACGAGCACGGCGAGTACCACCCTTTCCGCCGGAATCTGGTCGAAGGCGAGCCTGGCACGCCCACGGGACGCCCGCTGCGTCTGTACGCCGACGGTATCTTCGACTTGTTCCACTTTGGCCACGCCAAGGCGCTGCAGCAGTGCAAGGAGGCGTATCCGAATGTGTACCTTATCGTGGGCTGCTGCAGTGACGAGCTCACGCACAAGCTCAAGGGCCGCACGGTCATGACCGACAAGGAGCGTTACGAGTCGCTGCGCCACTGCAAGTGGGTCGACGAGGTCGTGGAGGACGCGCCGTGGGTCATCACGGACGATTTCTTGGAGAAGCACCAGATCGACTACGTGTGCCACGATGCACTGCCTTACTCGGACGCGTCGGGCTCGGCTGAGGAGGGCGACGTCTACGCGCGCATCAAGAAGATGGGCAAGTTCCTCGAGACCAAGCGCACGGACGGTATCTCGACGTCCGAGATGATCATCCGTATCATCGCCGAGTACGACACGTTCATCCGCCGCAACCTGCAACGCGGATACACGGGCAAGGAGATGAATGTGCCATTCATGAAGGAGCAGAGCATCAAGTTCGACATGGCCGTCGACAAGGTCAAGCACGACGTCGACAGCCTGGTGCACAAGTGGATGGGCAAGGCCGAGGACATGCAGCACGGCTTCCTGGACCTCTTCAGCAAGGAGGGCCGATTGGTATGTATGCGGTTCAACATTTCGTGCTGTTTGATCGATGCTGACGGGTTCATTTTCGTTTTGTCACAGCGCACGACCCTCCGCAAGCGCCGCAAGATCATCAAGGAGCGCTTGTCGGAGCGTCTCTCGGAAGTGGCTCGCGAAGGACTGTGCTAGAGCACCGACAGCCACGGCTCGAGGCCCCAGAAGCGGTTGCGTTCGTCTCCTTGCGAGCCATCTACCGCACTGAACTGTCGTTTGGATTCCATCGAGACCGCCCTCCTGGCATTTAGGATTTATTAGTACGTGTGCAGACCCCACCGCCACCCACGAGTGACGACGCCAGACGTTGCGGGCCATACAAATGAATATGTTGGAATGAAATGCGATTTGATTTCACTCATCCCTTTCAGGCGTAAGAGGCTTCGCTGGTGTAGCCGTGCTGCCGAAGACCCGAGGTGACGACATTGAGCGTGAGCTTGATCTTCCCTGCTGAAGTGACACGCGTAACCTCACGCCCGTCGTTCTGCGTGATGAACTTGGCGTCAAAGTACTACACGCACCGGAGCTAATTAGCTTCTGTTTCTTTGATTCAAAGTAAATGGGTAATGGTGGATGGATTTACCTCCGGCGGCGTGCCTGTGAGCCATGCTGTAAACTGCTGGAGCATTGACGACGAAAGCGGTCGAAACAGCGGGACGTGCCGTGTTGTGGTGCCTCCCGATGTCGGTATGTAGGTGGACCCATAGCCCTTGACGATATCCCGCCCCATTCCATCGAGTCCGTAGACGCTGAAGACGATCCGCGGCCATCCGAATGGATTCGTGCTCTTGAACGAGATGTCGATGGGGAAGTTGAACACAATCACGCCGTCCTGAGATGCTCGATAGGCGAGTTGTGTGAGCCCAGAATCAGCGCCCTGGCCGTGCATACACACAGCAGACACAACGATTAAACTATCAATTAGCTGGATCGCATGCTACAATAATGCAATACTCACGTGGACGACGCGCCAATCTGTGCCGTATGTGACTGCGTATCGACAATATAGGTTGGCCACCCCCGGATACTACGGTCATAGTGACACATCGTATCATAGGACCAAGAGCGACAACACCACAGCCACTATTGAATATCACGCACGGAAATGGACTCGATCTGACCACTGACAATGACCTGGAAGGCTGCTGCAGCTGTAGAGGTGGCTGGTTGTGCTGCAGGTGTCGTGACCTTCGCGGAGGCAAAAGCCGATGCGGCCGCGACCAGCGCCGTGGCGCCTCCAGGCTGAAGACTAGGAAGCTGGCCCACGGCTCCACTACCGGCAAGCTTTGCCGCATTGGCTGCCGCTAGCGCCTGCGCTGTTGCTGCTGCTACGGACGGCGTCTTGGTGGCCATCGCAGAGAGGACACTTGGGTCGAATATCGATTGACATGTTGGATCGAACTCGCGACCTTTCGCGTCCCGATGAGGTTTTATCCACAAGAAAGGGTGATAAAACCTCAAACACAAAAGTGGAGGGGAACCAGCCGCGCGTGAAGCTAATTGAACGAGCAGCTCTCGACCGGGAAGATCTTGGGCGAGAAGCGTGGCGGCGATGACGATGGAGGAGCAAGCTCTGCGGGCAGAGCTCAACGCGCTGGCTCGTAAGAAGGAGCAGATCCAGGCATCACGTATGTGTCCTCTGTGTAGCCGTTGGTCTGAGCTGTGGTGCTGATCTGTGGGCTGTAATATGGTGGTTTGAATTTCAGGCAAAGCGAGTGGCAACCGCGGCAATGGCGACAGACCGACTGGCAACAGCAGCAGACAGTACTCACGCACGAACGACGGATCGGCGAATGCCTCGACAGCAGCGCAGAGACGCGGAAGCGGCGGAAGCACAGGCAGTGGCGACAGGAGGCTCGACGGACGGCTCGGCAAGCGGCCGAACGACCGAAACACCGACTTCAAGAAGGCGGATGACGATAACAGCGGCAAGCGACAGCGTTTGTCGTCGAGTGACGCCAACGAATCTCCTCGTGCTGGTCGTGAAGCTGCAAAAGCGGATGCGCCGAAGGAAAACGCTGCGAACGAACGCGAAAGGCGACGTGCAGTTGCCACGTACGCACAGAAGGACGGCCTGGCACGGAGCCGACGCATGTTTGGTGCACTCATGGGCCATCTTGGCAAGGCAAAGGCGATGATTGAGAAGGACAGTACGCTGCTGAAGAAGCAGACATCCAAGCAACAGGAGGCGGAGCAGAAGGAGAAGGAGCAGAGCAAGGCACTGGAGATCAAGGCGAAGCGCGACGCCACGGTGTCGCGACTGGAAAATCTCATTGCAACGGCTGAGATTGAGATGAAGGAACTGATTGCGCGGACCAAGTTGCAGCACTTGCAGCAGGCGCGTAAGGGCGCGTCGCTGTCTCGCTTTTTGCTGACGGTGGCGGCTCCACCGATCTACTATCTGCCCAAGAAGCACACAAAGGAAACGGAGGATCTGGTGGCAGCATCCGTCGAAGCACACGAAGAAAAGATGGTTGTCAGTAATCGTGAGCACCAGACCAAGCTGCGTGAAATTGAGGCTGAGTACTCGGCCAAGATCGAGAAGTACAAGCGCGAGCTGGAAGAAGCCACGCAGGACTCCAGTGACGCCAAGGACAATAAGGAGGACAGGGAGAAAGACGGAGCACCTGAACAAGCCGACGAAGAAAGCGAACCAACAAAATCGAAGGATGAATCGACTCAGTCACAAAAGGACGAAGCGGCTCGAAGTCGCGAGGAGCCAGAACCCGTGGCGAGTCCGGCTCCAGCGTCGCCCGTGGAGACAACTGAAGCTTCCCCACGACGAGAACAAACTGCATCACCGGAACCAGCAGTGTCGCGGAAGCGCTCGGCCGAGACTGAAGAGACCAGTGAGTCTAGCAAGCGAACCAAGGTGGAGTCATCCGAGGAGGAAGTGGCAGCCCCTGACCAAGTTGTTGACAAGGCCACGACTTCCGTCACTGTCGAGGAGCCAAGAGCTACCAGCAGCACTCCGCCACCGACATCGTTGACCACAGAAGAACCTCGTGTTGGTGATGTCTCTTTAAATGGAGCGGAAGCCACACAGGGCGCTGCATCATCAACGCCACAGAAGCAGAAGATGGACATGTCGAAACTGCGTGTGACGGATCTGCGCGAGGAGCTCAAGAAGCGCGGACTTGACACCAAGGGAAACAAGCCCGCCCTTGTGCAGCGTCTAGAAGAAGCACTGAATCAAGATGTCTAAAGAGATGTCGAGTGCATGAGTGTTATGGTGCGAAATGTTGTCCTCTTCTCTTCCTGAGTTCGTTTTCCATTCTGACAGCAAACTTGATCCAGTTGCACTGAATCAGACCTGCATATCTGAGTATACTCAGATCTGTCGTTCTACCTCAAAGGACTAAATAAACTGAGTATCATCACGATCAGCGGGGCTGTGAAAACGTGACACGTGAAAATCCAGAGCCCCTCAAGTCGAAGAGCTACGATGAGCAGCATCATGGTGCGTCGGCTCGGCGCCACAGTTCTGCGTGAACGATGCATCACCACTAACCGCGATGTCTGTTTGAATCTATGCAGGAGATCCCATACAACAGCCCCGTGAACCCAGACCACTACGGCACGCTGACCGTCGTGCTGCTGCTCGCGGGCCTCACCGCCATGTCCGTCTTCTTCACGAAGGCTGTCTCGCCGAAGAAGAACTTCTTCCTGGAGCTCGTGCTCGCCATCATTGCCGCGATTCTGCTCGGCTTTGGCTCGCTCTTCCTCTTCCTCTGGGCCGAGATCTACGTGTAAAATGGCATCCGCAAATGCATTCCGCCTCGGCGCCGCCCGACCGTCGACCAAGCACGACGTCGACGCAGACGACCGTGTTGCTCTCCTCCTCCCTCTCACAACCCTCCGAGTCTTTTCTTATTAGTATTCTGCCGCGTAATAGAAGCAGTTTTTGTGATGGTGTGGAGAAAGAGATGAGCGCGTGGGATATGACATGGTGCCGCCACCTCTTCTGGTCTCTGTTTCTATTTACAACAGGGTACGAGCTACTGTACGATCTTCCACGGGCGTGTCGCTACGCAGCAGTTGGTGCTGGCGTTCCAAGGCGGGGCCAAGTGGTTTGAAAAATGATGCTCGAGGGGCTTCTCGTTCGCTCGCTTCCTCTCTTCGTTTTGCGTTCGCACAGCAGCTTCAGACACGGGCAGAGTTCGGGCGGGCCGGTGCTGAAGACGGCTCTGGAGGGCGATGCTACACACTGAACTGAACTGGACTGGTGAAGAAAAGTGGGGAAATGCGCGGCCGAACTTAGGAGGTCCCGGGCATTAAGCTGTAGTAGACCGTTGTCACGAACTTCTGCTTGTAGCGCTGCGTCACGCCCAGCACCATCATGCCGTCTTTGATGGCTGTACAGTAGAGATGGTTCAGAGCCACGTGCTGCGGCACAGGCAGCAATCTTGTATCAACGCTTGGCGGGTTCTGAAACACACAGAGGCAGATACGCTATGTTAGCCACGGCGAAACCACAGTATCTATGCCATGACGACTAGAGCTCACTTTGTTCAGAATGATGTGTCGTAGATGCGGAGGAAGCGGCGGTGGCTCCTTCGTGTACTCCTCGATATCTGGGATGAAGCGCCCGTACTGGTCGTCGTCTTGTTCTTTACTGTTTTCGGCAAAGTCGAAGTCCGACAGCGCCTGGAACTCGGACACGTCAACGAAGTTGTTCACGTTGCCCTCCACATCTGCGACCGTGAGCTGGTCAGGCGCAAAGCGCCACTCCTCGTCGACCACGAACTTGTAGGCGTGCTTGCCGCGCGTGAGGTTGGCGATGTACGTGAAGTCGTTACCGGACCGATGCATCGGACACTGCTTCGACCACCCGTTGAACGTGCCAGTGATGTACACGTTGCGTCCGCCGTGCTCCCATCGAAAGACCATGGGCACCACGTCGTTCGTCGGCACGATACTCCCACCATTTGCGTCGTTATCCCCATGGCGGCCATTCGACGCGTTGTACGGCAACTCGGACGACGACTGGTCGACTTCCATAGCGTCGCCGGCTCCTCCCGGCGGGCCCCCACTATCCCCATGGTAGAGTCGCTGGCCCCCGCCCCCGCCTATATACTGCGGCGCTCCTGGCGGCGCCGCTCCGTATATACCGCCGTTCATCGAGCTGTCGCTGCCCGTGTGGCTGTACTGTGGGTGGTGCTGCAGCGGGTACTGGCTCTTGCTGCGCGGCGAGTCCAAGCCGCCCACGTTCTGACCCAGGTCATGCGGATTCGCATCGTTGTCCTTGCTCGACGCGCTGCCCATCGCGTCTTCTTCGTTCTGTCTCGCTCTGCTTCACAATGCTCTCAGAAACGCAGCTCTCGTTCTGCGTGGATCCGCCAATTGGATCTGCTCGTCGCGGTCGTAGCTCTTCACCTCACGAGCGCTGCAGTGGCTCAATGTGTGCGTTTGTGTGATGGGTCTCTGCGCGCGTCGCGTCGGCCCTGGTCACGGCTGCGTAGCTGCTCGCTTCTCGGCTCTGGTTTGCGCGTGGCTCGCGTGATGGGGTGTCGCCTCCTCACTTCAATTCGCACTTGGCTTTTGTATGCGGCGGTCGGTCCCTTGCCCATCGGAGAAGCGGCCGTTGGAGAAACCGCAGAACGCTACCTTCGTGCAACAATGGGAACAACCTCTCTGAACTGATGATTTATGGTAAACAATATATCTATCCATTGTATCATATTAGGGAGAAGCTTACAGGTCAGGGTCGATATCGTGAGACGCGACCGCCGAGTTCGGTGCGAATGGCGACGGCGCGGCTGCCGAGTGGCCCATGATGCTGCGCTGGAGAGAAGTGAGGCCACTGGCGCCGGCAGAGGCGGTGTTGAAGCCTGAGTTGAAGCTGAACGTCGCCGGCTGCATGAAGCTCGGAGCAGCGACGGCCTGGACCTGAGGTGGCTGGGCGTCTTCATCATCGTCCAGCACCGCGAAGACGTTGCGAGGCATCTCTACTCGCTGCTTCCGAGCCTCGCGAGGAGCGGCTGGCAGAGGGGCTGTCGCTGGTTCCTAGAACACATTGGGTACATATTTCAGTGGATATCGAGATGGCGAGACTGGAGTCTGCAAACATGGACTGACCTGCATCGCTGACAGGAAGCCATGGAAGCCTTCCACTTCCCGAGGCGCTTCTTGGACTGGCGCTGATCCATTGCTGTGAGTCGTAGAGAAACACCACGATGTTTGTCAGCGATCACGAGGGGAGCCTCTCAAAGAAAGACAGACGCACAATTGAAACGTAGGCGCCGCCATGACGAAGGACGGAGCGGCGACAACAGAGTTTGTCGGAGCTGGCGCAGACTTTGCATGCTGCTTCTTGATGCGGGTTGCAGCCATGCGCTCGTCGAAATTCCGGAACTCATCCGGCACACGGAAGGGCTTCTTCGTCTTTACCTTTTGCCGCACCTCTCCATTCTTCTTCTCTGTCTCCACGACCACTTGCCTGCACCATATCATATCAACAACATCAGTGATCACACGCATACTTTAAGTCGCCTACGTGATTGGTGTGGTCACTTACCGAGTCTCCGTCTTGGCAAGTGCCTTGAACTGGCCGCTTTTCTTCGCCTTTGGTGCTCCCTTCTTCACCTTGTGCTTCGTGGCTCCTACCGATGATTCACATACAAAACCATGAGAACTATGCGGCAACATAGATCTCATCAGCTGCAGCGTAAGCCGCCTACAGTCACATACCGGCGCCTCCTTTCTTCGCCATCGTCGCTGCTGCTGCTTGTTGCCTTTCACAGTGTCACCTGTGACCTCTTGGCTACCAGGGGTACTGAGTCAGTACTGACCGACCGGATAACCAACCATAACCGAGCCGGTTCGTATCCAAATCTATCCGGACTATACGTGAAACAGTATACACTATACACTCGACGTACCCTTGGGAAAAACCACCATTGGGATTGCGAGGAAGCCACCACGCAAAAAGGAACTCGAAGAGACGAGCAGCTCTGTCCGCGCGTGACTCCGTAACTAGACAACCATGGCGGCCGCAGACCAGAGCATCGCGATGATGGACGGCACGTACTTCGTGGGCCGCAAGGAGATCCTGGATTGGGTCAACGGTGTGTGCCAGACGAACCTCACCAAAGTGGAACAGACCTGTACGGGTGCGCACGCGTGCATGATCCTGGACGCGATCTACCCGGGCAAGGTGCCCATGTCCAAGGTCGACTGGAGCGCCAAGGTGGACTACGAGTACGTGCAGAATTACAAGGTGCTGCAAAAGGTGTTCACGACACTCAAGATCGACCGCCATATCGAAGTGGATCGCCTGATCCGCGGCAAGTACCAGGATAACCTCGAGTTCATGCAGTGGTTCAAGCGCTTCTACGAGCTGAATGCGTCCGGCGCTCCGTATGACGCGACTGCGATTCGCGAAAAGGGCAAGGGCGGCGCACAGTACACGGCCAAGTTCGGTGGCTCGGGGGCCACGTCGGCACCGTCACCTGGGGCTGCCGCTGTCGCGAAGAAGAAGCCAGTGACTGCGCCGTCGGCTGCGCCTCGCGTTGGTGTGCGAGCGGCCGCGACGACCAAGCCACCAGGAGCACCGACTGCAGTGGCACGAACGTCCGCTGGTGCCGCTGGAGCTGCTCGTCCGGGCAGCTCATCGCCGAGCCTGGCGCAGGCCAAGGAGATTTTGGATCTCACCCACGACAACGAGCGCCTCACGAACGAAGTCGGAGAGCTGAATGCTATGGTGCGTTAGATGCGGGTATCCATCTTTGTTGGAACGTGGTGGCTGATTGATGATGTGAACTGACAATGTAGGTTGAAGGCCTGGCACGGGAGCGGGACTTTTACTTCTCGAAGCTGCGTCAGATCGAAGAGACTCTTCAGACTGTGCCAGACGCCGACTCTAATGAGCTGGTGAAGTCACTGTTCGAGATTCTGTACGCGGCCGACGAGAACGCGGAGGTCCCAGCGGATGGCGAGCCAGTCGATGAAGAGATGTAAACCCTCACGTGTTCGCGACAACTCGACAGCTCACCCCGACTACTAGGAGACCAACAGAAGGCGCCAACACGCCTCTAGTCGGTCTCTGCCATCACCTCACTGACCTACAGACCCTGAAACTCGGCAGAGACGCCACTATAAACGCATTTTCGAGTAGATCATTTTCGCCTTGTCTTCGTGTCGTAGTGCCCTCTTCACGTCACTGAAGCGAGGATTTCGGTCGTTATCCCAAGGTGGTCACTATCCTGACTTCAACATCCGAAACGGTTGTTGCGCGACCGAAGAGCTCAATTGCGACAGATCGGCACCAGTGCGAACGCCACAGCAGCCATCACAGCCAGTACGAAGCCCGTTGGAGGCTCTTAGGATCCATCCACGGATCACTTTCCGACCGCTGCCGTCGTCCGCACTCACGCCCCCCACACTCCCCCCACACGATGCCGCGGAGTGAGAGCAAGAGCAGCAGCCGTGGGGACGACGATGAGGACCAGCACGACGCCAAGTCCACGCCGCGTCGGTCGGAGGACGAGGAGGACGAAGGCAACGCGCTGATCAAGAAGGTCATCTCGTATTTCTTTGACGACGACGCCTTCGCCCACACATTCGAGCGGTTCGCGGAGGACCACTGCGCCGTGTTTGAGCCCGACAGCGACGAGATGAAGCTCGAGTGCGTTTGTCTGGAGATGGAACTCGTAGTGGACGGGATGGAAGCTCATGTTTGCGTTCTATGCGTAGGTATACGGACATCTACAACCAGTTCCAAGACCTCTTCGAGAGCAAGATCGAAGGTACGGTCTCACCTATGGGGTCCTGGGTGCTTTGAACCGGAAGTACTCACTGGTTTTATCGTGGTGCTGCTGCCTGTAGAGTTCATCCAGTCGCAGGGGGCGACGATCCAGCAGTTCTACCAGCACGTGCGCGACGCGTACGAGCGCGACCGCGAGTCGAGTCTCGTGCTGTGCTCCGAGATCCTCGTGGCGACGGCCGACTTCGACGTGTTCGTGCTCATGATGAAGCAGACCAAAGAGTCCATGAAGTTAGCCAAGCATCACCGCTGACCAGCCGTAATACACTGCGAAATATGCGTCTGTAGGCAACTGGTTCAGCGTGCAGCAGCCGTCTTCTTGCGTAGCCGCTCGACCAGCGACGGCAGTTTGACCTTTGGCGCCTTCTTCTTGTCCGTGTTGGTGGCCCACGACACGGTCGTGGCGACAGTCGTCGCTAGAGAGAGTTGTTGTTGATGCTGATTGTTGGAGTGGCTCATGGCTGTGGCTGTTGGTTTCCCAAGGACCTTCTTGGCACGATATTCAGGGTCCTGCTGCCGCTTCTTTTCTTCCTGCACGTGCTGCCGCTTGAGCGTTTTGTTTCTCATGCGGTTCCATAGCTGAGCAGCTAGATTGCCACCGCCTTCAGCAGGCACCGGCGTCTGCTGCGCGCGCTTCGGCGTCATGACTCTGGTGGGTACGGCAGCATTTGATTGACCGGCTTGTTCTCGTGCTGCCTCTTCATCCGACGCGACCTCGTCGGCATCCTCCTGATCATCTTCATCGTCACCTTGCTCGCACTCATCACCAACATCGTCTTCCGTCTCACTGCCTCGATCTTGATGTTGAAAACGAGGTATAGTGGGCGTTTCCCAGTCCTCATCAAGCTCCGGTGGAGCCTGGATGAGGTCGTCCAAATTCACTTCGCCAAACTCGTCCTCTCCATCAAAGTCCATACATTTTGCCATGTCGAGTGCGTTCTGGAACTTCCGACGCACGTGGAAGCCACGAAACGCAGACTGGACGACCCTCGCGGCCTGTGTCGCCTCTGTGTGAGCTTCATGGGCTTGTTTAGAGCGCAGAGCTCTCATGCTGTTGGTATATCGTGCCATACAACGCTGAATCACTCGTGCGGCGTCGTTTCTTCTCCTTTCCACACGTTGCTGAGCCTCACGCTGCTGGTACTCAGTGACAACGGCCCGCCAGTGTTCCCACGGTCGTCTGAGGTTCCTCTGCGGCTTGTCCTCCAACACTTTCCGTAGCTTCTTCATCCGCATACGCCACAGCGTCTCCCACACGCGGCTTCGCTGCTCTTCGCTTTCCATAGCCACACACTCGGCTTGTTGTCGCTTGCATTCGTGTTGCTGTCTTTCGTGATTTCGTATTCGGCTTGCCAGCGCGTCCTCAGCCTCCATCCCCATTCGGTTCTGCTGCCGTCGCTGGTCGTCTTGCCACGCTCGCTCCTGTATGACCAGTCGCCACATCCAGTGCTCCTCACTGCGCATCGCACTCAACTCGCGTTGCACTCTTCGCCGCTCCATCTCCTCGGCTCGACGCTTCGCCTCTGCTCGAGACACGATCACAACCACCAGTTCCTCCATCACGCGGTGGTACCATCTCCTTAGGCGGCTTTGCTCTTCTACAAGCTTCTCCTTTCGCATCGTCTCTCGCTGCTGACGGAGCAGCCGCCACGTTCGAGTCTCTTCCTGGGCCATTTGCTGGCGCTCTGTGGTCTGGCGCTGCAGTTCCCGAGCCATCTCGGATTCGACTCGCTGTGCGAGTTCATCTTCTGCTTGCATCCAAGTCACCTCCTGAGCTTCTCGCTGAGCGACCACATAAAGTCGCATCGCCGTCTCCTCCTTGTCCATCGTCGCTCGTGATTCCCGCTCCAATGCCGCCTCGTGAAGCTTCTGTTCATGCTGAGACTGTTGCAGTTCCCACTGCGCTGCCATGACGGCCATCATCTCCTCAAGCTCTCGCTGCGCGCGCTGTGCGTGGAGCTGCGCCTGCAGACGAGCGGAATCTCGGGTGGCAGTCTGGTCGGCTTCAGCTTGGATCATGCCACTCTGGTCTTTCGTACACTCTTCAAGCGCACTCGACTCTGGAACACCGATTAACAACGTGGGCAGCTCCTCTTGTGTGGAATGTATGCTTTCGCTAGTGTCCACGACCACTTCAAGAGCAGGAGAGAGTGCAGACACTGGATCTGGCGGGGTCTCTTTGACCTTCGATTGCGAACTCCACCCAGAAACCTCCCCAGTCGGCAGCTCTGTCATCTCTCGTTGCGAAGACGTTTCCTCAATATCCACTGGAGCAGCTTGTGGCTCGACGACGGGCGTCTTGGTAGCAACCGTGTCGACACTGGAAGCCGCTGACTCTTGCTTCGTCGCCTCCAGCACCTCCGCTTGTCGCTCTAGACTCACGCTGCTCGTCAATGCCTTCATTTGGGGCAAGATATGGGTCTGCAGCTCCTCCATCTCCGTGTCAAACGCCGCGAACACCACCGTCTCGCAATGCGCCACGCTCTCCATGAGCCTCAACCACGTCGAGCCATCCTCGTCGCCTCTTGGAGCCTTTTCCTCCTTCCTAGCCACGTCGTGAAGCACTGCTGCCAGGTCCAGACGCACATACGCATTCCGTGGTTGTTCCTCTTCCTCCCCCTCGTCGTCACCGCCCAGTGCTAGCGCCTCCAACTCGGCAGCGAGCTCTCGCTCGAGCTCCGCTCGCTCCTCAGGCGTCATTATGGCCTCATTTTGGACTGCACTACCGACAAGAGAGCGCTCATAGCGGCGTTGGAATCTCTATTTATTGATTTGGTGGGCTGGTGTCGTAATTCTACCATGATGGCTGGGTCTCTATGGGGATTCTGGACTGGACTGTGATGACGGCTACATAAATAACTGGGCGGCCTCGCTGGTCTCCATGCAGTTGAGCGCCGACCGCACGACCACGCGACTGGCGTTGGCCGTGCGTGCGAGCGCCTGGAAGCCCGGCTTGCCAATGAAGTTCTCGCTCACATCCACGTGCTGGAGACTCGAGGCGTTCGACGGCTCGAAGATCTGCGCGAGGTGCTGGGCGTCGCCGTCCGTGAGGATGTTGCGTCGCAGCGTGAGCGACTGCAGCTTGGGCCACGGCTTGGACGCCAACGAGCTGCACAGCACACGGATGCCCGCCTCTCCCACGAAGTTGTTGCTGAGCTCGAGCACGCGGAGCTGCTGCTCGAAGACGCGGGGAAACGCGTGGAAAAGAGCGAACAGGCGAGGCATGCGGCGGTCGCCGAGCACGGTCGTGTCGAGCACGAGCCGCTCCAGACTGAGGGGCCTGGCAGCGTGCGCCTGCGTGAGATTGGACGCGAACGCGTGGAGAAAGGCGAGCGTGCTCTCGGCCTCGTTGGCGCAGTCGAAAGGCGCGACGAGAGCGAGCGTTGTGAGCTTGGAGAACACGGCGCTGTCAGCAGCGTAGAAGAGCTCGCTGAGTTCGTGGAACAGCACGCGGCCAGTGAAGAGCTGTGGGTTGGTGGCCGCAATGAACGACGCCGGCGTGGCCTCCATGTCGGGCATCGCGTCGCTGGTTTCGTCCTGAGAAGTCTCGGCGCTGTGGCCGTGGAAGGCGCGCGTGAAGCCTTTCTTCTTGGACGCGTGGTTGCGGCAGTTGGTGATCGTGAGCGAGCGCAGGTTGACGCACTTGGCTAGCACTGTGGCGACGCGGCCGTGGAGAAGCGCCGCATGGCTCGTGTTGCCGACGTCGATTCGCAGTGAGCTCACGAGCCGAGGCGCTTCATTGTGGAAAAGGTGACTCACCAGCGAGCAGCTGCGCAGCGTGTCGATGCCGTCAACGTACGAGAAGATGTGGCCCAACAGATCGCTGTTGAGGTCGGATTCGAGGCGTGACAGTGTCGTAGAGTCGGTCATTTCGGTACTCGGGACGGACACGGACGCGCGGCGCTGGCGCTTGGAGGTCTGCGACGTAGAAGGCGATCCGTTGACGCGGCGCTTGCGGCCGGCGCTCTTCAGCTCCGGCTTGGACTCGCGCGATGGCAGTGGCGGCAGTGGCTCGAGCATCGTCACGAGCGAGTGGACGCGGCGCTCCAGCGTGCACACGTTCAGGTACTCGTCCAAGGAGTTCGCGGCCTTGTACAGCATGAGCTCGAGCCGCTGCACGAGCTCTGGGATGCGCGTGAGGTGGCCGGCGTGGCGCATGCTCGAGTTGGTCGAGAGCAGCGGGTGGAGCCGCTGGAGCCGCGCGATCATCTGCTTGCGGACGACGAAGTGGTGGTCGGAGTGCTCGCGCCACTGCTGCGTCGGCGGCGCATGCAGACTGCTCGTGGCGGCGTCGATGGACGCGTGCTGTGGTGGCGCCGCGCGTGGCGCGTGGGCCTGGTGCGGCTCGCGGACAGGACGGTGGTGCTGCGACTGTGGCTCCTCCTGTGACGGGATCTGTGTGCTAGTGGTCTGTGTGTGTGGCTGGGCGGTGGATGCTGCGGCGGTCTTGAGCGTCCGCGTACTGCGCGGGTAGCGCGCCGAGGACGCCGCGGGCGGCGAGTGTGCAGTCATTGTGCTAGAGTGGGCGAATCGTGGAATGAACAGCGCGTTGAGGTTGCGTTGGGCTGCGCCACGCGACTGGGTTTGAATGCTAACGTTACGTGGAAGGGCGGGGTCGGTGGAGCCGATGGGGACACCGGATGGAGGCGCGTCGCGTGCTGAGGCGACAACTAGTTCGATTGTGGGACGACCCACCCGTGTGGCCAGGCAGGAGACAGCGAGTCCGCCACCACGTGCTGGCCTCTAAGCTGGCGCCTTGTGGGTTCGACGGCGAGAAAGCTGCGATGAGTAGAGAGGAGAGGCAGCAGCAGCAGGTCGGTCGGGTCAGCGGTAGAGTCGACCAGGAATACTGCACGGCACGGCACGGCAACCGAAACGAGTGCACGAAACGACGCAGTGTGGGGCGTTCGTTGGCGAGACAGAAGCCAGCCACGCGATGCCGTGCAACGGTCCTCCATGCGGATTACTGTATCGATTCACACGACGACACCTGAACATGCGATCGGTGCCAGCAAGTACACTGCCTACGTTCGGTCGACGCGGACGTGTGGGGGCGGAGCTGCCCGGCCAGACGGCTCCACGCCGGCAGAGGAACGGCGCCTTGCTGCTGTAGTGGCTGACTGCTGATCCCCAGCTGGACGCGTTCCTCATCACGTCAGCAGCGCTTCAAGTCATAGTCTGTGATGAGTGAGGCTCATACACGCATGAGTGTATGGTATTGTATGGCCAGTGAGTAGGAGGCTGCACGCCCTTTGAGCTGGACGTTAGCTGGCGAGTTGAGGAGCTCTGCTGATCTTTCGTCCTTCGGTGGGTGGGTGGGTGTAGTGAACTGTACGTATGCAGTTTGTAACGGACGCAAAGAGAGCCGGACCACAGCGGTCGTCGCGTCGAACAGGCCCAGAACGCGCGGTTCTGATACATGCCGCTGGAGAAAAATGTGCTGGACAGAACGATATGTGGGTTCAGATCGATATCGACAGGGTATAGGATAGTGAGGAGGAGAGAATAATCCATTGGCATCTGGGTGGGAGGATGACCAACACATCATGATCAATTGTGAGAGGGTGGATACGGTACAGGAAACCGATCTCGCGACTGGCAGTGGAGAACATTCCGGACTGTCTTTCGCGCCGTCCAAGAGGTCAAGACCGCGACGAGCATGAGCTCCTGATCGACGCCAGAACTGAACGCGACCACGTCGGACAGATCCGGCGTGGCGCTTGCGATGGGGGGAGAGCATGGTGCTCCGCCCGATCGTTTCGCTTCCCATCATTGTACACGTATACACGTCCACGGCTGGGTTCAGATTCCTCATGGAAAACAGACCGCAAGGGTCGTCGCATGGTGCTGCTGGCTGAGCTCAGTCAAGAGCATGCGACGAATCTGCTGGTTGCTGCTCTCGACTCAGAAAAACAGTTCTCGCCTCATGTTGGTTCCCACATGCGCTCCATGAACATGCGCTCGCCAAGTGGCAAGAACATCCTACAGAGCATGGAACAATATTCTCCTGCTCGTCCAGCTTCGAAACCGGAACCCAAGTTTGAGGTCACAGCCTTCGGTTCCAAGCCACACAAATACCGTAACTCACACCTCAAGAACGTAAAAACGTGGTTTGGATACAAGGAAAAGATACTGCCAATGACCGTCATCGGGTGGCTTCTACAACTACGAGCATTCGAAATTACTTCCACGTTGGCTTCATGCGCTTGGCAGGCGGCGGCGACGTGAACTTGGCGAGCCGCTCGAGGCCGCCGACGCTCTTCTTCTTGTCGTTACTCGCACCAAGCGCCGTAGAAGCCGCCGCGGCGTTCGGCTTTTTCAGGAATGGATTCACTGGCGCCGTCGACCGCTCCACCGTGGAGCTCTTGGACTGCTGGTAGCTGCGTGAGTGGTTCTCCTTCTCCTGTGGCGAAGATACGGACGCCTCGGCGTCATGCTTGGCACGTGGAGAAGACGGAGCGGACGTGGTGGCGGCCGCCTCGTCATGGAGCTCTTCATTCTGCTCCTCGTGGCGTTCTGGCTCCTGGACGACGGGCTTCGGCTGGCGACCGAGGCGAGGCTGCGGGCGAGACGCCATAGGCTCTGGCTGTGCGGCGAGGGGGCGCTGCAGTGGAGCTTGGCGACGCTGAGGCTGTGGGGCCTCATGGCGCTGGGCACGCTCGAAGCGGTCGCGATACAAGTCGTAGAGCTGGGTCTGCAGAGCACGGAAGCCGAAGTGCACGGCGAGCTTCTGGGCGATCTGGTGGGACTTTTCAAGGTGGAGACACTTGGCCAAGTCCAGCACACGCGCCGGCTCGTCGTTTGTACACGCTGCTTTCATCATGAGGATCAGCGACTTGTCCATCTCGGCTTGTTCGTGAACGCGCTTGTCATCGTTCTCATCGTCATCGCCTTGGATAGCTGACAGTCGCACTTGCTGCCACAGATCGTTCATGACTGGGCCCTGTGACTCACCCTTCTTCGAGCTGCTCGACGACGAGGTCTTTGGGAACGCGGCATGCTGCAAAGCGAACTTGAGCGGCACAGGACGGTGCTTGCCTCTCAGCTTTGGAGCACTCATGCCACGCTCCAATGGGAAGTACAGCAGTGCGTTGTTCACGATGCCCAACGTGAAGATGGAACTTCGCTCATCCGGCTTCTTCTGGAGGCCGTTGCCCACACAACCAATGGGGAACCACGTGTATCCGTAGCTCTTGGCCAGAGCCTGCACACATCCGAACGAGTCGACGGCGTAAAGCACACCGCGCTCATCAAAGCCTAGCCATTTCAGCGTAGACCACTGTGAAATGTCGCTGCGCGCCTGCTCATTCTCTTTGTGGCTGGCAAACACATCGACGATTGGCGGAGTGAGCGGCAGTTTGCCCTGCGCCAACACACGCACACGGTCCGAATCTGGCGTCACGCGAATGTCGAGAAGCTGGAACGCGAGCTGCGCGAAGCCGTCGTGGTACACGACAGCAAGCTGCGAGTCACGCGCAGTCATCGTCACGATCCGGCCACTGAGTCGCAGCAGCGCGAACGGGATACCACTCGTTGTGTACACTCGCAGACAGTTGAGAGACGTGCCGACGGCACAGAACTCGCGCGCCGCAGCGATACACTCAGCATCTTCACCCGCTGGCAAGCCGAGATGCCACGACGAGTTGCTGGCCCACGAGTCGAACGGGCGGTAGAAGATGAAGCTGTTGATGATGTCACCGTTCTCGTGATCAGCTGATTCGTCCCAATCCTCACGTGCTCGACGCGGCACCGCGAAGAAGGCACCGTGGTCGTCTAGCGACGCCATCGAGAACAGATAGTTGTCGCTGAACTTGAAACCTCGACGGGACTTGTCCGCGAACTCGACCTTCACGAGGTGCTCGCTGTGGTTCGCGCCGCGAATGCACTCGATCTCACCCAGAGGCGTCCATGCAAGGAGGGTGACTGAGCTGTCCTGCACGCTTCCAGACTGAAACGGCTCCTGAAAAGTCTGGAACGGGGACGCAACACCACCGGAGATCTTTGCGAGAGATCGGTTGCTGCTGCCAGCGGTGAAGTCATCATCGTCTTCGAGTCGGTCACTGGAAAGGCCCAAGTCGGCCTCGCCATCGTTTGCAGCAGCGGCAGCCGATCCGAAGCCGAAGCTGGCCTTGATCGCCTCCACACGAGTCTCGCCTTCGTCGAACTCGGCCTCTTCTCCACTGTCGGCGTCGTCATCTCCGCCGGAGCCGTCGTCCATCGCCTCATCATCCACGAAATCCGAGGCGTTCATGCGCTTCTTGCTCTTGGTCTTCTTTGGCTTGTTGGATTCTTGAAATGGAAGAGCGCTCTTCTTCTCCGTCGTCGTTGTAGTCGCCGTGGCTGTCGCAACGCTGCCGAGTCCGACCTGGTGAGGAGGTGTGAGACCCATGGGGATGGCATCCTTGACGAACCCCAGCTTCCCGGCGTTGTTGAATGCGAGCAGTGCGTTCTGCGATGGTGACCACTGCACAGCAACGACATCGTGCTCGGTCTTGAAGGAGCGCACGCATTCTTTCGTAGCCACGGACCAGATGAACACTTCCTGCTTGAGGGTGGCGCCTGCGACGTACTGACCGTTTGGCGAGAAGCTCAGGATGTTGACGTCGGAGCTCTTGCTCTTGCCCATAGGGAGAAGCAACTGGCCTCGGCTCTTCCACGTCGTTCTGTCGAAGAGCTCCACGATGCCCTGGTTCACTGGCACAGCTAACAGTTCCGCCTTCTCGCCCTGCTGCCACGCGCAGCGCACGAACACTTCCTCACTGCGCAAGTCGCCGTACTGGATCTTGAACATGGCGACTTGTGTGGCACTCAGTGCTTCTTCGTTCAGCTCGTACACGCGGACAGTGCCGTCCTCACTGGCGCTGCAGAGGAACGTTCCCTGCGGGTCGAACGAAACGCTCTTGATGCCATGCTCGTGGCCTTGGATCGCAATGATCTGGTCACTCGCCGCGCGACGCAGCACCTTGATCTCTGTGTCTTCCGTCGCAACAGCGATGAACTTGTCACTGCAGGCGACGTGGCGGATTGCCACGGGCGAGCGCAGCAGCAGCTCGTCGCGTTCAAACTGCGGCGGCATCTTGTACGAGTACAGCGCGTTCTCATCGCCCGACACGACCAGCAAATGCGACTGGTCCGGCGTGACGGCCAGCGCTGGCATCGTGCCATCGCACACGATGGTGTCGAACAGGGCCTCCTCCGTGTGGAGGTCGACGAAGTACACGACGCCGTCCTCGCCACTGGTGATGGCGACGTCGTGGCCGATCGACGCACTCGAGGTCGCGCTCACGGCGCGCGTGGCGCGATACGTGACCATGTCGCCCACGCCCGGGGCATTCAGCGTGATCTGCTTCATGGTGTCCATGGCGCTCGCACTGCGCTTGTTGTCCGCGCTGCACTGGAAGCGATCTGTGGCGAGCTTCGGTCTTCAGGCTCGATATGAAAATTGCGCGCCAATGAGCTGCTGGGTTGGCGGGAAGCTAATTAGTCTCGAGGACGAGCCATCAGTCTAATCAGCTTAGTTCTGGTATGAACACGGATTTTCGTAACCTAGATTTTATTCAAGTTACGTTGGGATGAAAGGCATGAATCGTAACCCTCGGGTTCCTGTCGCACGCAGTCTGGAAGAAAACGAGAGACGACAAGAAGCAGCAACAGCAGCTAAAGCGAGCAGCATGGGCGACCGCGGCAACGTGTACTACGCGCCAACGGGCGAGACGACCGAGTGGGAGGACATCCTGATCAAGAAGGGCATCATCGCGCCCAAGACCAAGGTCCAGGAGGAGGAGTCGGAGGACGAAGAGGAACAGGTGGACCCGCGCGAGAACGCGACGCTCGACGAACTGGACGAGTTCGATGTACGGCACACGTGGCGTTTTGTGGGGAATCGCATTGAATGGGGAAGTAACTGGCAATGGTATTATGCGTATGCAGGACGACTACGACGATGACAACGAGCTGCAGCGTATCCGGTGCGTTTGCGGTGGCTGGATGAGCGATTTCCGCTGCGGGTTGAGACTGACGATGGGCTCTTGGGTTGACAGTGACCGCCGCATTGCCGAGATGAAGGCTGCGATGGCGCGCAACAAGTTCGGCGACGTGCAGCCGATTGCCAAGGACGAGTGGACGCGTGAGATCACCGAGGCCAGCCAGGACTCGTGGGTGATCGCGTATTTGTGGGACTCGGCACTGGAAGAGTGCCGCGTGATGGACGACGTGCTCCGCGTGGTCGCGCGCAACCACCGTGACGTCAAGTTCGTGAGCATCCAGGCGCAACACGCGGTGGAGAACTGGCCGACCAGAAATTGCCCAACGCTGTTCATGTACCGCAAGGGCTCGCTTCAGAACCAGTTGCTGGGCATCCGCAAGCTCGGCGGCGTGAACATGAAGGTCGAAGACCTGGAAGAGCACCTTGCGGAGGCTGGTGTCTTCCGAAACAACTGAGTCTCTGTAGACGCACAACTGCGATTGCATAGCTTTAGTACAGGCCCGGAGTCGAGGACAATATAGAAGGACCAGAAAAGTTCTCGATTCGTGCGCTAGCTAATCCTGCAGCACCTTGGGCACCTTGAAGAAGTTGCCGGATCGCTCGGCCGCATTCGCGAGCACCTTCTCAGGAATGTTGCCCTCCGTCACGACATCCTCACGCAACGGCGCAGCGCCGAGATCGATATCGTCCTTCGCATACAAGTCGTCGATGTTCTCATTGAGCGTCACGGCCTGGATGGTCTTGGTGCACTGGATGATGGACTCGACGTCCTTGAGCAGTGCAGGCATAGCGTCGTCGTCGATGTGGAGATGGCAGAGCTCCGCCAGCTCACGTAGCTGCTCCCAACGAGCACTGTCAGCTTCCCTACTCTCCATATCAAGCTGCGTGCAAGACGCATACCTTTTCCTCATTGAGCACGGTCTCGTTCTGGCCGAAGACAGCGCCTTCTTGGTGGAGTTCTGTCAATGACCACGATGGCGTGCGCGGAACCTAGGACAGCTCCCAATGAGAACCACATTATCATATCGTCCAGGAAACTGGATACATGCAACGTACGCTGGAGATCTCGCTGAGGCCTTCAGGCAGTGGTCGGGCAGCTCCATGGTTGAAGCGAAGCGATGCACGGAGAGCGCGGTTGACGGCCGCCCGCCGGATCAACTGGTGCGCCATGTTCATTGTGGTCGACGTGCTTTGGATGTGTGGGGTGCAAGAGTGTAGCTGCTCGTAAGTACGCCTTAGGTTCGCAGTGCTCAATGTGAGTCGACCACCACCAAAAACACACAGAAGAGTAAACGATGAAAATCTACAAGATGCTCGTGCACTACACGGCGCTGTTCACGATCCCGACGGCCGTGGCGTACTACTACTGGGATCCCAAGTCAAATGAGCAGATTCGCAAGGACGTGGTACGTGGCAACGCACTGGAAAATCCGTAATACACTGGAAAACGGACGCGAAAAGCTAACTGGAACGAATGGTGAATGGTACAGGAGGCCCAGGTGAAGCCGGACTCAGACCGCCGCCGCAAGAACCAAGCCAAGTTTAAGGAGCTCCTGCTGCAACGCCAGGAAGCCGCTTCAGAGGAGACCAAGAAGCAGTTGGGAGAGATTACGGACTTCACGACACCGCGCAAGTGAGTATTTGAGCGACCGCTGTCTTTTAATTTAATGCACGATTAGCTGCATCTTTCTCCCAACCGCCCTAGTGCAAGTAGCGCTGCATGCGACTTGCATGGACGGTGTCAACCTCTCGAAGCGCCGTCTCCAGTTGCGTTTGCATCTTCTTGAGCGTCGCGTAGTCCACACGGAAGCAGTTCGTGTCCATCCCAGGCAGGCCGTCGGCGTCAGGCGAAGCCGTGTTCAGCCCCAGCGTCACGATTGGAGTTGGATTGTTACGTGACATTCGATTTGCAATCTGCATGCACAGTGCATTCGTCAGTTCATTCATTCAAACATCGAGCAGAGAGTTCTTCACGCACCTCCAGTTCAACTCGCCAGTCGAGCGAACGATATTGCGGAACGCTTAGGTCTGTAGCCCGCGTGGAGTTTGCCTTGATCATTTCCCTGTGGTCAGTGTACAGCTACAGAGGATGGTCAACGTTAGTTCCCTTCCGGTCATTGACAACGCGGCGAGCCCTACGTACCTTGACGATAGCGTCAGCGTGGTCGGCAGGAATCGCCATCCCTTTCAACGAAGCCTTCAGCTGAGATTCCGCAAGCTCCGCCTAAGAGAAACAAACCAATACGATTAAGCGTCTGCAACTTACTCGACCTCAGCCATGAGATGCCTCAATCGGTCGCTTACCTTGGCTGCGTCCATGAGGATCTTCGACAGAGCGAGCACCACGCCTTCCGCTTGCTCGTGACTCCAACCACAAGCAGCTACGAATCGCAAGACGATTACATAGAATCAAGGACAACAGGCGAAGTCGGATTGCAACAATAACATACAGGCTGTACGCGTGAGCCGACGGCGGCTCTGCTTCTCGTTGTGGAACACCAGCACCGCCATCTTGCCGAGGCTCTCAAACTCTGGAACAGGAAGGACACAGCATCAGTCCAGCCACCGCGCCATCACCACGACCACATCGTCCACATCGTCACGCACGCTCCAACGGCAGCGTCTTGACGCTCGCGACGGTCTCCAGCACGCGCTCGTCCCACGCGATCGACCGCATCTTCGATTGATCTGCTTCCTCACGAAATCTCTTTTTTTCAGAAGGCTCCCATATCTGATGCTATCAGATTATAATGTGACCACAGTAGTAGCCCCTCGCTAAAGGATGAAAAGCTCCATTCCAGTGACACCACCAACACCGAGCACACGCAGAAGATGGCGACGAACGGCTCCACCGGCGGCAGCGCACCACAGCGTCGCGACCAGATTCTTGACCTCGCCAAGTACGTGGACCAGCCCGTACGCGTGAAGTTTTTCGGCGGCCGTGAAGTCCACGGCGTGCTGAAGGGCTACGACCAGCTTGTGAACCTCGTCCTGGACGACTGCGTCGAGTTCGTGCGCGACCCAAGCGACGAGTACCGCGTGACGGATGAGACCCGCAAGATCGGCCTCGTGGTGTGCAGAGGCACGTCGGTGACGCTCGTGTCGCCAGTTGAAGGAACCGAAGAGATCCCGAACCCATTCCTCCAGCAAGACGACGAGTGAAACCAGCAGCAATAGAGACGAGAGCGACCGAGGGAGGAAGGATACAAGTTGTTGTCAGGCGCAAGATCGTGGCTGACGGACACTCAGATAACGTGAGAAGAAGGCGATTATTTGGCCTTGTGCACTAGCGTTTACGATACATGCCAGCGCAGTTCATATCCAGGAGGAGAATGAGCGGACGCCACAGCTTTCTTCGTGAACAAGTCACCAGGTTATTCATTCCAGTAGACGCACTTTGAACATGCGACTCCACAGCTTGCCCGTGAGGTAGAACACGTCTTCCTCGCCATCGTACGCGATGCCGTTCAGCACATCCGCACCAGGACCTGCCTGCTTCATGAGCTCCGCACAGTCAAAAACAGCCACGATTGAGCCGGTCGCCGGATCAATCTTCACAATCACCGTTTGGTACCAAATGTTCGCGTAGATGAAACCATTCGCGGCCTCGAGCTCGTTCAGGTGCGCGACCTCTTGGCCATTGTACGTGACTGTGACCTGACGCACTTGCTGCAGCGTCTTGGGATCCCAGAACTGAATCTTGGATGAGCCATCCGATACGACCAAGTGCGTGCCATCGTTGTCGATGCCCCAGCCTTCGCCACTGAAAGTCGTAAAATCGAACTCTTTCTTCACCGTGAACTCGGCCGCCGTCGTCAAATCAAACATGAAGCCTTTCTTGCTCTTCCACGTGATCATCACCAGCTCGCCGTCGTTGTTGAGAGCGACACCCTCGCCAAAGAAACTTGAGTCCAGCATGTACTTGGCCTTGACTTCGCCCGTTGCGATGTCGACCTTGCGCAGACTCGACTGACCGTTGAGACCCGTGGACTCGATGAAGAACTTCTCGGTGCCCAGCTCAGCCACGAGAAGGCCCTGTGTGAAAGCCCCTGCATCGTGCGGGTACACTGCCAGCACCTCCACAGTTGGCTGACCCGTGGCGCTCTTCGCATGCGCCGCATGCAAGACGGACTTGGTGCTCGACAACTCATACCGACGCTTGGCATACCATATCGACGACTGGACGGATGGGAACGCGAGCGCTGCCAGCACAGCGATAATGGCAATAACGACAGTCACGACGCTGAAGCGGAACGCCATGCGCGGCATTTCGTCGAGTAGCTCTGTTGCGTCAGTTGGCTCAGAGCCTTGCGACCCTTTGCGGTCTGTGGAAGGTTTGGCTGTGAATTTCGAAGAGGCGCTTGCATGGCCGGAGCTACGCATCTTAGATCGCTCACCAACCGATATAGAGGAAGGCTTGGAAGCTGTCATCTCCTCTGCACTCGCGCGCCCCTGGAATGTGAAGTGATCGATGGGCAGATGATTGCAATGTGAGGAATCCTCACTGAGGATGATGATGCCTATCTGATGGGTTCCCGGCAGCTCAAAACCAACATCAGAATATCAAATCTAAGCAAAAATAAGTGTGGCCCACATCAGGCGGTAGTTAACTTAGTGGGGTTCTGTGTGTCGGGTGCCGACACGAAGCTGCTCGCATTCGCACGACAACTGCAGCGAAAATGGGCGTCTTGTGGGACTTCTTCCTCTCGAGCCTGCTGCTCACGAACGCTGTGAGCATCCTCAATGAGAAGCGCTTCCTGCGACAGCGTACGTGATGATGCTTGGTGCTGGACGGTGGCTCTTGGTGTCGCGGTGTCGTGGCGCTTCTGGCTCGACACTGGCGTCACGGGCATCATCCACCCCAGACCCTTTTCTCGATGCATGAAATGGAACTGATGATGTATGCGTGTGTGGGTCGCTTCCTATGACTTTGTAGATGGCTGGGACAAGATCGATTCCTCGCAGGGCATGACCATCAAGAACCAAGTCGTTGGCTTCTTGGTCGCCGTCCAGTATCTGCGAGGTACGCCGCACTCTCTGTGGCGCTACAAGTGCAGTGATCATAGGTGAACTAACCCACATGTCGTCCTCTCCGATTGTCATAGTTCCTCTAATTATCGTGAACGCACTGATGATCGTGCTCGAGCTCCTGATGGGCTAAATCTATGCAGCAGCGCCGCCCGCTTGTTTCCCTCACAATACTGCTTCCCCATCCATACTCTGCTGCAAATTCGACTGTGTTTTTTGCATAGCAACTTCTCCACAGCTCTTCATCATCGAGCCGCCTAATGTGAACTCATCTCCGCCGCCTCGAGTACCCTCCGTCTAAGGAGACAATCCATCAACCGCCCCCCAAACCAAGTCAGGCGAACCAACCCGGCGAGACCTCAATCTTCCATGACACAGCAAGCCGTTGGCAATTGGGGATGCCGAAGTCAATCGTAGTGCCAAGCAGCGCACGGGCTGGAAGTTCTCCATTGACGGAGTCTCACTAGCGAGTCGTCTTTCTTGCCACACCATCACAGAACTTATCTCACCAACATTCCGCATTTGGCTCATTTTCCACTTCATGGCGCTACTTCATGCTCCGTTGCTCGAAAAGATACACAAAATACGGAAGAAAATCACCAGAACGCCCAGCACCGGACTGGCCCGTTGACCCGTGTAAAACCCATTTTCGATACAAAACGCATTCCCACGATTGCACCCGCAGCTGACTAGCAGAACTGAACCCACCCACCCATTGACTTCACATGGAGTCTTCTATTCGAGCCGCGTGACCTGCCCCCGGCGAAGAGCTACCGACCGGCTACAGCTTCACACACACTCTCCAGCGGATCCAAGGACCCGCCGCCGACCGCCGCACTTGCCTGCGTCCGTCTCGGCCGTATCTTCCAGATCTCCATCTCCTCCACGCGAGTCCGCATTCGTATCCGCCGCGTGGCTGTCGACGCAGTGAGCGGCTGTGAGCTGGAGCGCCATGTTTGAGAAGAACATGCAGGACCTGGTCAAGGGCATCCGCTCGGCCAAGGGCGACGTGAACGTGTATATCTCGCAGGCCATGCAGGACATCAAGAACGAGCTCAAGAGCACGGACCCGTTTCTCAAGGCCGAGGCCGTGCGCAAGCTCACGTACCTGCACATGCTGGGCTACGACATGACGTGGGCGGCGTTCCACATCGTCGAGGTCATGAGCTACGAGCGCTTCGCGCACAAGCGCATTGGCTACACGGCCGCCTCGCAGAGCTTCACGCAGACCACGGACGTCGTGCTGCTATGCACGAACCTACTCAAGAAGGAGTTCGGCTCGATCAACGAGCACGAAGTGGGCTTGGCGATCAACGTGCTGGCGAACATCGCCACGACGGACCTGGCGCGTGACCTGCTGGGCGACGTGGTCGCGATGATGAACAGCCCCAAGTCGTACGTGCGCAAGAAGGCGACGCTGGTGCTGTACAAGGTCTTCCTGCGCTACCCGCAGGGCCTGCGCCTGACCTTCGACAAGCTCAAGGAGCGCATGGAGGAGCCCGACGTGTCGGTCGTGAGCTGCGCTGTGAACGTGATCTGTGAGCTGGCCAACAAGAAGCCCAAGAACTACTTGGGCCTTGCCCCGCAGTTCTTCCGCCTGCTCACGACGTCGTCCAACAACTGGATGCTCATCAAGGTGGTCAAGCTCATGGCGTCGCTCGTGCCGGAGGAGCCACGACTCGCGCGCAAGCTGCTGGATCCGCTTGCAACGATCATCCAAAACACGCCCGCCAAGTCGCTGCTGTACGAATGCATTGCCACGGTCACGACGGCGCTTTTGTACACGAAGAAGAGCGATGGCAGCCAGCCTCGTAACGTGCCGGCGGTCGTGCGGCTCTGCAATGACCACCTGCGCCGCTTCATCGAGGACCAGGACCAGAACTTGCGCTACTTGGGACTTGTCGGTCTCAGCAATCTCATGGAGTCGCATCCGTTTGTGATTGGCGAGCACCAGGCGCTGATCATCGAGTGTCTCGCAGTGGACGACATCACGATTCGAATGCGCTCGCTGGAGCTGCTGGCCGGTATGGTGACGCCCGACAACGCCGCGCAGATCATCCGCGAGCTGATGCGCCAGACGCTGTCGGCCGACGGCATCTACCGCCACGAGCTCATCAGCCGCATCCTGTACGTGTGCTCGGTGAACAAGTACGAGAACATCCACGACTTCGACTGGTACATCCACGTGCTCGTGCAGCTCGCGCGTGTGCCCAGCAACACTGCGTTTACTCTGGACCCTGCCAGCGCGGCGAGTGCCGGACTCAAGAGCAGCATCTACAGCGACGACCCAGCGTCCAAGTCGCACGGCGTGGAGGTCGCGCGCCAGCTCATCGACATCGCTGTGCGTGTGAAGAGCGTGCGCAGTGTGATGGTCGACAACATGATCGACTTGCTGCTGGAGAAGGACGCGTTGAGCGGCCCAGGTGCGAGTACGCTTTGCGAAGTCTTCTACGCGGCCGCGTGGATCACGGGCGAGTACGTGACCGAGTACCTCGACGACTCGGACGACGACGAAGAGGACGACGAGAGTTCGGAAGATGAGAAGGAGAGCGAAGAGGAGAAGCTGGAGCACATCCAGGATCTCGTGGACGAGATGTTGCAGCCGCGCACGACGAGTCTGCCGGCCCACGTCCAGACCGTGTACATCCAGACGTTGCTGAAGTTCGTGACCGCGATGGCGGACCGTGCCGATGACGCCACGCTGGAGAAGCTGGCGGAGCTCGTGCTGGAACGGCTGCCGGCTTTCGTCCAAAGCGAGCACATCGAGGTCCAAGAGCGCGCTGTCGCTCTCCAGCAGATCCTGCTCTCGCTTGGCTTGGGCTTTGGCTCGCTCAGCTCTGACGAGCGTGCGTCGCGTGCGTTTGACAGCAGCATCTCGCTCGACAACTCGGCTCGCGTCGGTATCCTCAGTGGCTACTTTGCCGAACGACTGGCTCCAGTCGGTGCTAAGGCGCAGCGCAAGGTGCCGCTGCCCGGAGACCTGGACTTGGACACGGCCTTCAGCTCCAGCGAGGCCTCGTTCCTAGAATCGGGTGGAGACTTCTCGTCGTTTGCCAACGAAGACGACCTGGAGGTGTCATTCGTGCACCAGCAGCAGGCGCCGAGCAGCTCCAGCGGCTACAACGGCATTGGCTTCAGCGAGTCCCCACGCAAGAAGAAGAAGTCGCGGTCGCGTCGTGGCTCATACGACTCTCGGTCGGGTGGCTCAAGCTCTGACGAAGGCGACGACAAGGCCGAGCGTGAGCGTGAGTACGAGCGTGAAAAGGAGCGTCTGCGCAAGGACCCGTTCTACCTCCAAGGCTCCAACAACAACTCCAACGATCTACTTGGCCAAAGCGTACGTGGCTACTAGCCTTGTTTGTTTGGACCTACCAGAGCTTGGCTGACTGACTGACGCTTTTGTTTTGACACCGTAGGGCTTTGCGGAGATCATGGACGCGCTGGACTCGTCCAGTAAGAAGAAGAAGAACTCGAAGAAGACCCGCAAGTCGAAGGCGGTCTTCGAAGACGACCTCATGCCTGACGGAGCGCCTTCGAGTGACGACGACCGCCGTCGCTCACGCAAGAAGCGTGGTGGCCAGGACGACGACGATCTGTCGGCGATCGACCTCACGATGCCGCTTCGTGACGACGAGAAGATCCCAGACGAGCACTTGTACCATCGCCAGACCAAGCAGTACGATCTGGAGGATGCCGACGAAGGACGAAAGAAGAAGAAGAAGAGCAAGAGCAAGGACAAGGACGAAAGCTCCAAGAGCACGAAAAAGAAGAAGCACAGCAGCAAGCACCGCGACGAGGATGCAGACGAGGAGGACACGCACAAAAAGACCAAGAAGAAGGCGTCATCCAAGCGCCACGAGGACGAAGCCAAGGAGAATATTTACGGCAATGCGAGCTCGGACGGCGAAGACCGCGACCGCGAGAAGCGCCACAAGAGCAAGAAGAGCAACGGAACCAGTAGTAAAACCAAGAGCTCGTCGTCAACCTCGAAGCGGTCCAAGGACGAGGCAGCAAGCGGTGGACTCAAGGAGAAGAAGTCGTCGTCGTCGTCCAAGAAGAAGAGCTCGAGCAAGGACAAGCACAACAGCAAGGCGCAGGCGGACGACGAGCCGCTGCTGCTCTTCTAGGCACTCGCGCACGTGGGCTACATGGCGTGAAGCCCTCCACTCGCGTGTGCGTGCGTAGTCTGTCTATGGCCATACGATATAGTTTCCTACAAATGTATGCAGCGCCCATTTTGTTTTTTCTTGGTATCCCATCTCGTCGTGCTTTCATTCACATATAAAATCTCTATTATTTCTTGGTCTTGGCCTTCTTGGCGGGCTTGGCGCTTGCCTCCTCGGCCTGCTCGTGCTTCTTGGAGCTCTTGCTCTTCTTCGTGCTCTTCTCCGGCGTGGCCTCGGCCGCCTTCACTGCTGACGCCACGCTGCGGTTCTCGACCAGCGAGAAACACCGCGTGAACGGCTTGCCCAGCGTGAACTTCTTGCGGTCCGTGGCCACGGGGAACGCGTTCACGAGCTGGTTCGTGAGCAGCGCGTCCTCCACTTGCAGGTTGTAGCTCTTGCCGTCGTGGGAGACGCTGCTCACGACGGCGCCGGCCGCCACCGCGTCCTTGCCGACCTTGAACGACACATTCGCCAACGCCGACCCATCCAGCTACATTACGCCAACAGCACACCCGTCAATACCTCTACCAACAGTAGAATATGAGCAACAACTCAGACGCCACGTACGTCCTTGGGCAGCTTGAAGAACCACAGCTCCTTGTCGCCCGAGAGAATGGACTCGCGCGTGATGGACGAGCTGCCCTGCACGGCCTCGAAGCCCGGCGGGATCTCAAACTCCCTGGACACACACCAATCACATCGCATGAGCCACCCACCCACACGCGACCTCTATCGCATAGTGCCTCCTTACTCATCGTCCGACTCGGACTCGTCCTCCGTGCCCGACTGCTCGCTGACCGCCGTGGCCTTGCGTGGCTGCTCGTCCTCGGAGCCGCTGCTGGAGCCGCTCTCGGATGACGTGAGCTTCGCGGGCGCCGCGCGGCTGCCGCTCAGGTTCAGCACCTTCTTCGCCATGGTGTCTGTGTGTGCGTGGAGGAAGTCGGTGCGCGGCAATGCAGTGCAATGCGAGTCGATGCGATGCAATGGAGCTCTTCGTTGGCGTCGCTTCCTGGTGATGATGATTGGATGGAGCAACATGCGCCGCCGACGTCGCAGTCATTTCAGCCAATCACAGGAGAGAGTATAGTGTAACCTCAGTATACACGACGAGAACGTAACCTTATGTGGTGCACATCACATTTTTCAGAGATGGCTACACTGCCAACTTGAAACGCCAAACATGAAGAGCTCCATGACAAAGCCACGGGCAAATGGTGGGAACACATTCAAATGAAAGGGGGCAATCCATCCTACATTCATTTTTAATGGGTTATTACTACTGCACATGCTCTCGCTTGCCCTTGGTGGTCCCTTCGTCTTGGTCTCGTAATACTTGGTCTTCTTTCACATCACTTCTGGTCGCGTCACGACTCCGCCCTTGTCGTCTAGTGTACGGGTGTGTCCTATGGGTGGGGGTCCTATTGCTACTACTATTGTTTGCTGTTTCTAAAATGGCTGTACCGCATGGGTATACCGCACGCGCCTTCTCATCGGCCACGGCGATACTGTAATGGGGGTCTGGTCTGTCTGAGTTTGTGCTGGTGTTGTGGGGTCGGGTCTCCCTCCGTGGTTTTCTGGGTTTCTTCGTCCGTTGAGATGGAGTTTGAGGGAGGGAGATGACCACTGGTGTCTGGTTGTTTTCGTTGGTGTCGTGTCCGAGGCACTAGCTGCAGAACAGAGTCGATGCGCAATCTGTGGTGGTGTGGTGTGGAGACTTGGGCGTATTTAGTTGACCGAGCGCGGCTGCTGCAGCGCCACGAAGTTGGACTTCTTCATGTGACAGTGGAGCTGCTTCTTCGGCACGTGCGCGGTCTTCACACGGTCCTTCGGCTTCGTGGCCTTGATGATGTGGCTGTGTACTTCCGCATCAAAATCCGAGCTCGTACGCTTGTCCTTGGTGAACTCCGACAGCTTGTGGTGCAGCTCCTGGTGGGTCTCCATGATGTCCAGCTCCACGAGCATGGCGTTCACCTCGTCGATCTGCTCCAGCTCGGCGAGCTCCTCGGGCGTCAGCGGGTGGAGGTTCGCGTCAAAGAGCTCTTCATCCGGGATCTCCTGGTACGAGAAGAACTGGTCGGCGATCACGAAGCCGTCGCTGCCGGGCGAGTGCGGACGCTGCTCGTAGTAGTCGTCGGAAATCACAGGCGCCCACTGCACGGACGGGTAGAACGGCACGGCGTTCACGTTGAGCGTCGACTTGACCATACTAACTGACTGGAGCTCTTCGGCTGCGGGGGTTTCTTCAACGTCGTCACGCGGGGAATTGGCAAATGGGAATGGCTCAAGTGGCAATTGCCGCCTGAAGTGACCGGGGCGACAGGGGAGAACAGGGAGCAGGAAGGAGGCTGGAACGAAAAGCTGCTTTAGCAAGAAGAGTTTTTGAATCGAAATGGGTTGGGTGGAGTGCGGGTAGGGCTGGTCATTTAACCTCAGCGCGCGCTGATTCGCCAGCTGCAAGCGGCGAGAACAAGGTCGAGCCAATCAGCACGCGAGATGGCCCTATCCGCGGATGGTTTCCCAGGTTCTCGTCGTCAGCTTGTGGCCACCAACTGGCTTTTGTAGCGAGCTTGTTCTGGTCTGCGATCGATGTGCCGCTGGCAGGTGGCTGCAGTCAGGAACAGAGTGCAAAGGTGGAGCACAAAAGCCACCAACGCGGCAACCAAGAGAGCGAGAACCGACTTCAACTTCAACTTTCGTTCCGCCTTTTTCGTGGAAAGTTTTCCGCGTGGTGGTCGGAACAGATTGGCAGGTATGAGACACATGATCGTTGAGAGGAAGATGCGGATCGGAGGGGGAATATGGGATCGGCGCATGCGATTCCTTCGAGCGTGGAAGGCGGAGTCGGCGTTCAAGGCGATAGCCAGCAGCCGGTTGGAGCCGCCAACTTCAACATGCCGGCGGTCGAAGCTGCGGGCGCGAAGTGGCTGCGTGGTGGAGCGTTTGGCGCAAGCGTAGCTCTTCGCGTGAGAAAGGCGGCATGTCGGTGTGCGCACGAGGATTGCTACGTACGACGCTACCGCGGGGCACGGCATCGCTGGAGGTTGACCATCCAAAGCCAAGACGAAGGTTTACGGCGTCTGCGCGACGTTGCGGCGCCGACAGCAGCGACGTTTGGCACGGCATGACCTGCTGTCTGACTGATGTGGTGATATGCATGGGACGATTTCGTCGCTTTCGAGCGCGATAGCGTTTGTGATACGCTGTGAAGCTCGGTGCCATGCGCCACTGGGTGACTGGGGTCGAGTCTCTCAAGCGCGATGAAAATAGCTTCTCTGCGGCACAAGTTGGCACTTTTCTGGATCACGCTCGTCTCCATCTCCTCTCGATTGGAAAGCGTAATGCGATCGACGGCCCCAGTCGTGCCGGATGCTCGAATAGGCTCCCAAGGCAGCGACTGCTGGCACTACGAGTTGTGCCCTGCCAACGATCTGCCCGTCGTCGATCTGTCCGTCTCCCTCCGGTCACGGTACTTCAGCAAAAATGGACTCGCTCGCGCGACAAAGTGCATGCGCCACGAGCGGTTCTTCTTCTTGTGCTTCGCCGTTGGAGGCGTGCTGCACATCGGCATGTTCTTCTCCCAAGACGTCGGGCTGATCCAGCCACTCGCTGTCGTCTCTGGCCTGCTCATGCTGCCCTCGCCTCTCATCGGTATCATTGTCTTGCGCTTTGAGGTCGTGCGCCTGCTCGTGAAAACCTACGACTTTTGGTTCTTCTTTGCGACCAACGTTATCTTTTTCGCCTTGTTCAGCCCCTTGCTTCGCGACGCTCGGGTCTTTGCGGCCTTTGTCTTCTCGGTGGGAAGCACAACTAATCTCCTAGCCGACGCCAACCTCAGAGGAGCGAGGCGCTTGGTGCAGGGCAACATTGGCGTATTCTTCGCGAGTTTGCTGTTCATTTTCTCGCTGAAGATTGACTGGATCGTGGCTCTGTACCCGTTCGACTTGGTCCGCTATGGTGCCCATGCGCTGCCAGCCCAGGCTCTCGCCGAGTCCTGTCAGCTCACGCTCACCGCAATGACCGCCCGCAATATCTTCCGTGGCCGGCAAGCTCTTCGACAAGGCGTCATGTATGAGATCCGATGCGTGAGCCTGCGGTCTGCTCTGCGAATTCAACCGGTTCGCAACAGCGCTCCTGTTAGACAAGGTGCTAACTCGAGTCAACCGGAGCGTGTTTCAGTGACAAAGAACGGTAACCACGTCTCACACGCAGCCGCGTCACCCCTGCAACAGCTACGGTGCGTACTCTCCATCGGCCCAATCGACTCACGCACTACGGTGGTACGCGGGTTCTTCATGACAATTGCGAGGTCACACTCGGCCCAAAATCTCATTCGGCTGGTCGCTACTTGTGCATTTGCGGCGACAGTGGTAGCGGCTTTCGTCGCCAACTACAACGTAGAGAGTGGGAAGACCTCGCCTGCGTCAAATCTCCAACTCGTGGCAACAAGTCTCACAGCAGCTTTCGTCGGTGCTAGCACCGCCGTCTACCTCCGCACAGTCTTTCGCGCCATCGCCTCATCATTCGACTTCCTCTACGTCTCCACGCTGCTGACGGTGGTCCACCTCACGGCGTGCGACTTCTTCCGGTGGCGCAGCAGCCCGTGTCTCGTGGTGGCGACGTCGTGGCTGTGGATCCACTGGGCTCTGTGTGTCGACGCGCTGTCGCCTCTCGTGAAGAATGCGTTTCGAGTTCACGTTCGCTTTCCAGCAGTCGTCATCACGACGGCTATTGCGGCAAGTGGGCTGCTCCTGTACAGGAGGATCGTGCTGGACACGTCGGACGAGCCGTACGATCGAGTGCTGTGGAGTGGCGTTGTGCTTCGAAGGAGAGCCGCAGTGCGTGTCGTACCAGTGTTCTACAACTGCTTGGGCAGTGCGCTTGTCTTCTCCATGCGGCTGTTGTACCACGCCTGGCGCTTTGATGCCGATATGCTGATGGTACTGGACGGGCCCGGTGGCGTACACCAACTACCTCAGTCAAACGCAAATCAACTGAGGATTTCAAACCACGAGAGGGTTCGCTTGCAGCTGTAATGAAGTATCCTACAGGTAACAATGCTAAGTCGGGATCAACTCGAGCTCAGACGCCCCAAACGACTTGGATTCTTTTCCTGGATCGTCTCGCTGCATTCAGCGTGTGAAAGCTCATTGGTTGAGCGACCAGAGCCCTTGTTGAAGGCAAGACCAGACAGCTACGAGTACGGCGAAGACTTCCTGTAACCACACTTCTCAACCACGTTGGAGCACAATACGGTACTAGTTGCGGCAGTGAAGAAACTCAAATGCCGACCTCCCCTGCGCTGGCTCAAGTCGTCCCGACCACAGCCAGCTTTCCTCTCAGCCATGAGCACGAGAGCGACTGGCAGTTCGAGTTGCAGCCGGCACATGAGCTCCCCGTTGTAGATCTCTCGGTATCTTTGCGGTCGCGCTTCGTCAAAGGCGCGTGGCTCGCGCAGTTTACCAAGCGATACGGCAGGCTCTCAGTCATCGCATTCATGGTCGGCATCATTATGATAGTGGCCGCGTTTGTGGTGCAGAACGACTTGTGGATCCAGCCACTGGCGCTCGTGGCCAGCATGCTCGTGTTGCCGGCTCCGCTACTAGGCATCAGTGTGCTGAGGTACGCGA
The DNA here is from genome assembly GCA_023337875.1 of Pythium apleroticum. Classification (NCBI taxonomy): domain Eukaryota; phylum Oomycota; class Peronosporomycetes; order Pythiales; family Pythiaceae; genus Pythium; species Pythium apleroticum. Next base: position 3,975 of record JAADXN010000121.1, on the reverse strand, counting down.
TGGTGCGGCTGCTCGTGAAGTCGTACGACTTTTGGTTCTTCTTCGCCTGCAACTCGGGCTACTTCATCGCAGTCAGCTTGGTGCTGGGCGACGTTCGTATCTTCGCTGTTTTCACCTTTTGGTGCGGCACAAACCTCAACATCCTCGTCGATGCAAGTCTCAGAGGAGCCAGAAGCATGGTGGCGGTGAATGTGGTCGTGCTGGTGGCGTCGATCGTATTCCTCGTGAGCATTAAATTGGAGTGGATACAGTCGATGCGGTCTCCAGTGCTGATCCAATACGGCGTCTACGCACTGCCAGCTCAGGGTTTCGCTGTCACAACGCTGCTCACACTCCTGGCGATGGTCGTCCGCAACATTTACCGATTGATGCAGGCGATGAGGCGACGCAGCGTCCGACTCAGAGAGTGTGTGAGCTACCGCTGCTCCCTGCGGCTCGCGCCCTGCTTGTCTTGCGGTCCTAGAGACGGATCCGTCGTCCGCACTCTCACCCAGCCAAGAGCAGAGATCTCTCCCGTCCAGCAGCTCCAGTGTGTCCTCACGATCAGCCTCGTTGACGCACGCAAAACCATCGTGTCGAGGTTACTGACAATCGTCGCAAGGGCTCCGTTGGGTTTACGTCTCGTCCGAGTGTCTGGTATTGGCGCATTCGCCACTTCACTGGCAGCAGCCAGCACAGTGGACTACAGCCGAGGCGTCCATCGCTCATCGCCCACGATCCTGCATCTCGTCGCCGTCGCTCTGACTGCAACATTCATAATAGCAAGCGCCGCGATGTACCTTCGCCAAGTCTACAAGGCCCTGCTGTCATCGTTCGACTTTCTCTACGTCTCTAAGCTGCTGACGGTGATCCACCTCACGGCATGCGACTTCTTCCAGTGGCACAGTAGCCCGTGTCTCGTGTTGGCGACGTCATGGCTGTGGATCCACTGGGCTCTGTGTGTCGACTCGCTGTCGCCTCTCGTGAAAGACGCGTTTCGAGTTCACGTTCGCTTTCCAGCAGTCGTCATCACGACGGCTATTGCGGCAAGTGGGCTGCTCCTGTACAGGAGGATTGTGCTGGACACATCGGACGAGCCGTACGATCGAGTGCTGTGGAGTGGCGTTGTGCTCGGGCGGAAGGTGGCGTTTCACGCCTTGACGTATTTCTACGACAGCATGGGCAGCTTCCTGATCTGGGCTGCTCGTCTTCTGTATCGCGCGTGGCGGTTTGACGCCGACATGATGATCGTGCTGGACGGGCCTGTGGCATACACCAACTACTTGACCCGACCACGCGGGCAGACACGCCAAGGACTCGACCAGGTATCGCGGCAGTGGGAGGAGACTCCCCGGTCACGGAAACTATCAACCAAGCGAATCCGACGAATGAGTCCGTTGCAGGAACGCAGCCAGGCAACGTGAAAGCCCGGTGAAGCATTGAGGGAAGGGCGAGATTCTAACAAGGCTTCTCCATTTGGTTACCCGTGGTCAGTGACGTCTCTTCGGGACACTCATCTAATGTCCGTTGTGGCCCGGGGTGGCTTCTCCTTCGTCCGTCTCGATCGCACCGTATTTACGGTTTCTTGACGCCTCCATAATCGCTTCTTTCGAGTCTCACGTCACTTCAGCCTTCGTCCGCTCACGCTTGCGGTGCTTCCATTACGGCGCGAAAGCATGGAGAGACGAGCCACTCCTATCGAGAATAGGGATGGGCGAGCAGCCTCAATCCAAATCTGAGGCCGATTGGCGGCGAAACACGACGATGCGCAGCTCTAGTCCGTTGGCGCAGGTCGTCCCCGTGGCAGCGTGTCAGGCTCCTGACCATGGTCCCCAGGTCTCGTGGCAGTACCATCTCGTCCCAGCCGAGCCGCTGCCAGTTGTAGACCTCTCCATCTCGCTGCGGTCGCGGTTCCTCAGCAAGCTCTGGCTGGCTCGTGCAACAGGCTGCATGCGCCGTGGCGCTTTGCTTCTCTGGGTTTTCATCAGCGGTGTCGTGCTGCTTATGGTCGCGTTCTTTGCTCGAGATGAGACCGTCGTCTTCGCACTGGGGCTTCTGTCGGGAGTATTCATGCTGCCAGGGCTGGTGGCGAGTATGAGCGTGCTGCGGTTCGAGATGGCGTACGTGGTGGTCCAAACGTACGACTTTTGGTTCTTTTTCGCCTGCAACTCCGTCTTTTTTGTTGCGGTCAGTCGGCTTCTCGGCGACCGCGGATCTCCGGAGCCGTCGCGTTTTGGCTCGGCTCCAACATCAACATCGTTATCGACGCCCGTCTGCGAGGAGCCAAGAGTCTGATGGTATCGAACGGCATCGTGCTCGTGACCGCGAGCTTCTACTTCGTCATCATTAAGCTCGGATGGATTGGGGCCTCGCATCCGCCGATATCGATGCGGTATGCGCAAGAGATCGCCGGCTCAACGCTGCTAACGCTCATGGCAATGATCGGTCGAAACATTATCCGCTTGAGACGAGTGTTGCGAGTTGGAGCAACGACCCAGCAGATCCAGTGCGTGAGCTTCCGGTGTGTGCTGCGACTCGTGCGATGTGGCACGGCTTCCAAGCCCACTTCGAGTGCCATAACAAGCGACGCGCCTGCTCTGCAACAGCTACAGCATGTCCAGACAATCGGCACTATCGATGCACGACAAACCCTTGTGTTCGGGTTGCTGGGGGCGGTATCGACTTCTCCATTTGCGCTGGCAATCGTCCGATTGGCAGGCGTCGGAGCGTTCACGATGTCGTTCACAACAGCGATCGCAGCTGACTACAGCCGAAGTCATCACGACTCATCGTCGTCTTCTTTGCAGCTCACAGCCGTCGCTCTCACTGCTGCGTATTCGATCGCCAGTGCCGCAATGTACCTTCGCCAAGTCTACCAGGCCCTTCTGTCGTCGTTCGACTTCCTCTACATCTCCACTATGTTGACGGTGATCCACTTGACGGCGTGTGACTTCTTCCATTGGCGCAGTAGCCCGTGTCTGATCGTCCTGACATCGTGGCTGTGGATCCACTGGGTGATGTGTGTCGACGTGCTGTCGCCGTTGGTGAGAGACGTGTTTCGGCTTCACGTCCGCTTCCCGGCAGTCGTGATGATGACGGCGATGGCAGGGGCGATTCTGCTTCTGCACAAGATGCTCGATGCGTCGTACGATCACGTGCTGTGGAGCGGAACTGTGCTCGGGAATGACGTGGCGTTCCGTGTCGCCCCGATCTTCTACGAGAGTCTCTGCAACGTGTTCATTTGGTCAACCCGTCTTCTCTATCGGGCGTGGCGGTTCGACAATGGTATGCTGTTGGTGCTGGATGGCCCCGTGGCGTACAACAACTATCTGCGCCGACGACGTCAACTTCCAAGCGAACACCATGAGCGGATCTTGTTACGGCAGAGGAAAGACAGCGCCGAGAACTTTGGTGTATCGATCACACAGAGCGAAGTAGGCGTGAGTCCCCGCCATAGCGCATCCAAGTCGCCTGTAGTATCGGACAGCGTTCAGGCAACGTTGAGCGAACCTCGACAATCAACCACTCCGCCGGCGCGTTGACAGGAACATCAAGGGTCGTCAATCAAACCAACGGCTTTCACGGGTTTGCGGGTGCGGATTAATTCTGAGCAGATGAAGGATGACTTCTGTGCAGTCGGTCAAAAGAGGATGAAAACTGTACAGAAACAGCTGTTTGTCTTCAATACAACCTCGCCTCGCCCCCAAGGGACCCTTTAGGAGGTGTGTGTTCGACCCTAGTCCTCGGCCTTACGGCCTGCGGAGCCGAGGGGGTATGTGTCGACCCTATTCCTCGGCTTCGCCTGCGGAGCCAAGCTGGTAGGGTGCGTGCTTTTCGTTTTATCGTGTTTTTTTAGACAGAGGATAAGCATACCGAAACACTTTGGTGATATTTAGCGAATCTTACAGAAGCCCACCAAACGAAACCGAATCTGCGAATTCGTTCGGAATGAAAGTTACCGCCCGGAAAGAAATGTATTCTTTCGAAACTGAAGCC
>JAADXN010000120.1:0-44801 GCA_023337875.1 Pythium apleroticum | reverse complement strand
GCACCGTGATCTACACGAACGGCACGGTCTACGAGTGCCCGGAGACTGTGGATCCGAGCTACTACGACGAGTGGTTCTTCCACTTTGAGTCGGACTACTACCCGTTTGACTACGACGACGGCGATCTGGACGGCGACGACGAAGGCCTGTGGGTCGAAGGCGAGGAGTTCGAGTACGAAGAGGAGGAGATTACAATCGAAGAGCACGAGGAAGAGGGAGAGGAGGTCGAAGAGCATGAGGAGGAGGGAGACGACACCACGGAAGATGAGAACAAGGAGGAGGACACCACGGAGGACGAGAACAAGGAGGAGGACACCACGGAGGATGACAACACAGAGGATGAGAACACAGAGGATGAGAACACGGAGGATGACAACAAGGAAGACGAGAACACGGAAGATGAGAACGCCACCGATGGTGAGGACAAGCCGGACGAGGCCACGGAAGACGAGAACACTGACGCCAACGAAGAGGGAGACGCCAACGACGGTGCAGCGGACGAGCCGGAGGAGGGAGCCGCCAACGAGGAAGCCGCGGACGAAGGCAACGGAGACCAGGGCGGCGACCAGGGAAACGACGGTGGCGACCAGGGCAACGCCGACAACGGCGACGGTGGTGACGCCGGCGGAGAAGAGTCGAAGAAGCACAAGGTGTACACCTTCCACCTCCGCGTGGGGCACAAGGCGTAGGCCAGTCATTTCTAGTGTCGTGTCGACCTGCATTATGAATAGGATTTGAATGAACGTAAACTTGGTTTCTTTCTATTGAGGAGCGCAGTTCGTGCTCTATGTGCAGAAGGTTGCAAAACATTTCATGGTGCAGTTGTAGTACAAGTGCGACTTGGCGACGCCGCTTCCGTCACAGTCGGCCGACGCATCGAACGGGCCTGCGCAAACCAGCGAGTACACGTCCGGTTCGTAGTCCGGGTCACACACCAGGGCCGCCCCAGGCTGCTGGCTCGCTTGGATCGCGATGTTCGAGTTCCCACAGCCTTTCGCGGTCGCAGGGGCTGACGGCGAGGACGCACACGGCCCGAAGCACTGTGCCAAGTACGCTCGGTCGGCATACTGGCACTTGCGTGTGAGGATTTGCCACTGCGCTCGCACTGTCGGCAGCTCTAGGATCTGGTTCGGTGTGATCACATGAAAGCCCACGTACACGTCGGTGATCGAGTTGAAGAACGCCGAAGACATGGCCTGCAGCTCAAGCGATTCGCCGGGGCGAAGCACGACGGAGCGTGACGTCGCATCAGCCCAGGCCACGCCACTGCCAGCGACTCGGATCTTGGCCGCGTTCGCGTGGGTCGAGCAGCAGCCAGAGCACTGTGTGAGCGTGAACGGCACGGGCTCGTTGTAGAGCGACCCGATCCGGCCGGTTCCAGTGGGGCACTCAGGCGCCCCGATGAGCTTCGCGATGACTGGCACGTCGAATCCGGGGGTATTCATGGGAATCGTGATGGCGTAGGCGGTAGCGAGGTTTGTAGCGAGTGTCTGAGGGATGGTTATCAGAGTGTCCAAGCCTCGGATCAGTCCGGCGGTCCACACGGCGGTCGTCGCACTGCCGTCTGCGTTGGTGATGTAGTAGTTCCGACCGGTCTTCGGTGCGAACGAATAGATGAGATTGTCTTGTACGGTCGTCTGCATCGCTCCAGCGACCATGATCGCACTGCTGTGGGTGATGCGACGACCGACGTGGTGGACTTGGTTCGAGGAGACGTTGGCGAACCGAGAGTACAGCAAGTGGCTCAGCACGGTCTGTCCGAACGAGTTTCGAGCCGACGCAGCACGCGCGAGGATCGCGATCCCATTGGAGCCGACGTAGGAGACGTTGTTGTGGTGGAGCAGCACCGAGTCGCTCTCACCGGACACGACGATCGCATTGCCGCCGATTTTCGCGAAGCTACAGTACTCGACCGTGATGTTTGAGACGGTCTCCATGAAGACCGCGCCGATTCGCGCTACTGGCCACTGAGGAAACGGAGACGAAGACCCTGGAATGCGCTCGTACACGTCGCTTGTGAGCAGCTGCGTCCCGGAGAACGTGAGCTGGCGGAAGATCAGGTTACTTGCGAATACGGACGAGTCGGTCTCCACAAGTGAGTTCGAGGCATGCGCTGGCTCCACGTATACGTTTTCTCGTGAGCCGCTCACCCTCACGAGCTGCCGAAGAAGCGGGATTTCCAGTGTCACGCTGTTCATATTCGCGAGCGTCGCCTGCGGATTCAGTGGCATCACATACAGCAGCTTGGTCGCTGGGTCAAAGTACCACTCGCCTGGAGAGTCCAGTTCTTCGAGTACGTTCTCCACGCGGAAACGCGCCTGAGCTGACAAGGCAGATGTTGATAAATCGACGTAATTGGAGAAAGCATGCGCTGTGAGCTGTCCGCCTCCGGCTCCGAGAACGATTTGCTTGGCGGTCGCGTCGACAGATCGGATCTTGTATCGTAAATTAGCCAGCGAGTCGGTCACGTTAGGCACGAGCTCCACCTCAGCCAGCGGGACGTTCGTCCACAGCGCTGTGCGTGACGAGAAAGTCGTTGCATCGAATACAATCGTATTCCTCACAGCCGAAGCCTGCGGCGTCGCGTACGAGCAGTCAAATTCCGTGAGCGTCGTGCTAATATCCTTCGAAACAACACAGTTGGGGAACCCAGCGCGAGGCAACTGCACGTCGTCCATGTAGAGCGTTGAAAACAGCGTCGGGGTGTTAGCGTCAAGCGGTCCCGCGGGTAGGAATGGCGTCAGGTCGGCCTTGAAGACCGACGCCGACGTCGTTGTGGATCCGCTGGTGATCGTGACCGTTTTGAATTCACTCCAGGTCGTAATCGCCCCCGGCACGATGCGCTTAGCCCCGGAAATGGTCACCGCCTCACATCCACGGCAGGCAAGCGAGCAGTTCTCCACGCAATCTTCTTCTTTGACGAGTTTCTTGCCGAACAGGTGCGAAAACTTGGCGTACAGCTCGGCCGAGTACGTCTTCCGTTCCAAATGCAGCGCACACGCCGTCATGCAACCCGACACGCACGTCGCCGTGACGCCCGCGTAGCACGTGTGGCCTTGGTTTGTGACCTTGTCCACACACACGTCGCCGATATCCATCACAGGAATGGCTGGCTGCGCTGGCAATGGGCTCGTGAGCAAGGCGTTGGCTGTGCGGTCGACGTCCATTTCGAGAAACGGGTCGAAGGGTCCTTTCCACTTGGACTTGTCGCCGTTGCCGTTCCATAGTAATCGTGGCGGGGTTGGCAGGTGGGTCTTGTAGGGGTACGGCTGTGTAGAGATAAGGGAAGCCTCGACTGTCGCTGAGCAGTACGCCTGGTACATCACAGGCGAGGCCGCCGAGAAGCCCGTGTCCTGGGGCGTGAACTCGAGCGTATCCTGTAACTCGTACCGCCCGCCACGCAGGAACACATTGATACTGGGAGCTGGAGTTGGCTGAGGTTGGTTACGCAGTGTGCGGACCTCTGTTTGGGCGCGTGTGAGCGTCTGGAAAGGACGGGTGAGACTGCCGTCGTTGGCGTCCGAGCCTGTCGGAGAGACGAACAGGTCGACAGATGCGCATGCTACGCAGCTTAAGCAGAGACTGAGGGCAACGCACAACCTCTGGCTCAGGAGGCGTGGGCGCTGCACGCTGCGTGGCATGAGATACGTGAAGCTGTGTGGGCTGCGCAAGTGAGACCGTGGCGGGTGAAGGGGCGGCTTCAAGTTGAAGAGGGGTACGGAGTGTACCCAGGTTACGCAGCAAGTGCACCATCAGAATGGAATCAGGTTACACTGTACCATTCCGCCTTGCTGATGCAGACGACGTCACCCCCAGGCCATTCGGAAGTTCAACCGACGTCATCATGCACCGTGTTTTTGCCTCCATCGACGTCGATCCCACCTTGTTTCGTAACTCGCAGTGCTGTTTGCACAGTACTTATGTCCGTTATGACATCTCTATCGACACTACTGCCTTCAGTATCCCCCAACATCGCAAGAAGCGCACGAGAATCCGTCGATCGTGTACAGAGACGGAAGCTGGTGACGCGAGGAGCCGCTGTGTGTATACGAAGGCTGGCAGGCAAGCGCGCAGCACGCCGTGTTCACTTCCGCCCCCACAGACACCACACCGACGCACTCACGATGCTGGACGCCGTGCAGCGGAGAGCGGCTGCGCACGTGCGGCGCTCGCTGTCGCTCATGTCGTTCAACATCCTGGCGCCGTGCTACTTCCGCCACGGCGGACGCCTCGAGAGCGACGACCGCACGGCGTTCCTGTCGCGCGCCAACACCGTGATCCGCGCCATCCAGCGCGAGCGCTCCGACCTCGTGTGTCTGCAGGAGTTCTGGTTCAACCGCGAGTACCAGGACACGTTCCGCCGCGCGTTCCAAGAGACCCACTACATGCACACGGCCAAGCGGCCCGGTACGTTCTACAGGCTCCTGATCACGATGGAATGGCGAATGGGAACCAGCACGGCTGACGTGGGTTCTTGGATGTGTGTGGGCTGTAGACCAGAAGGAAGACGGACTGGCGATCTTCGTGGACAAGAGCAAATTCGATATCCACCACGTGCACCATATTGAGTTCGACAATGCTGGCGACCGCGTCGCGCTCATGATGCACTTGGCTACCAAGTGGAATCGTCATGACCTGCCACTCCATCAGCGCGTACGTTTTCAGCAGCTTGTTGATGTGCTTTTGCGGCGGCTGAGGCTGACGATGGGTGTTTGTTGCCAGTCGTTCCTGTTGATCAACTCGCACCTCACCTTCCCGCACTGCGAGATCTACAAGGAGATGCGATTGTCCCAGATCAATCTCGTGCTCCAGTCGATTCGCCGCTACGTCGCGCGTGAGAACCTGGAGCACGCTCCTGTGGTACGTTTGCGTACGATTCTTCGAACCGTCCGGCTCAGGGGCTCATGGAATCTTCTTGTGTGTACTTTCTAGCTCATGTGTGGCGATTTCAACGATTTCAACGATCCGGTCCACAACATGGTCATGAACCACGGCTACGCGAGCGTGTTCTCGCAGATCCACGGCCGTGAGGCGCGTATCACGCACTGCAACCACAACAACCGCGAAGTCGGCGTGGACTTCATCTTCGCTTCCCACCTCAACGGCACGGAGACGCACCGACAGATGCGCGAACGCTTGGCGCTGGAGCGCATGGAGCTCGTGCCGACCGACTGCCAGCTGTATCCACGTGCAATGCCCGACCGCACGCGATTAAAGCGGCCGAGCTTCGGCCACAACTGGGAGCACGTGCAGGATCCGAACGGACTCTTCCTGGAAGAAGAGGCGTTCGTGGATTTTTGGAAGATGGTGTCGGACCACCGTCCGCTGATCGCGCATTTTGACGTGGTGCCGCCTGTGGCCAGTCGACTCGTCAAAAAGTCGTAGACGCAGCAGGGGGCGCGAAGATCAATCCGGAACGATACCATCGATGGCCACGGCGTTGTAATTTAACTGCAGAAACGCGAATGCAATCACCTCATTTGTAGAAATTACTGACCCCTGTCGATGAAAAGCTTCCGTGGCCACCTCCTATGTGTCTGTGAGGGCTCTCTCGCGCGTGATCTCCAGTGCATCTTCTGGAAAATGGAAAATGTAGCCATGTTCAGTCACGAATGGCACTCGAACGCGGGGAATGTCACTATCCCTGGATCTCTTCACTTCGGCAGCTTTCTCAACAAGCAGAATCTCAACCCAGCAGCGTCAACCATGAGCGACGTCGACGACAGCAGCAGCGGCAAGAAGTGGTTCCCCCTGGAGTCGAACCCGGCGGTGATGAACGCGTACGTGGAGAAGCTGGGCTTCCCGACCACCCAGTTCTCGTTCTGCGACGTGCTGAGCACGGAGGAATGGGCGCTGGACATGGTGCCCAAGCCCGTCGTGGGCGTGCTCATGCTGTTCCCGATCAAGGCCCACAGCGAGGCGTTCGCCAAGGCGGAGGCGGAGAAGATCGAGAAGAATGGGCAGACGGTGGCCTCTAGCGTGTACTACATGAAGCAGACCGTCGGCAACGCCTGCGGCACCGTCGGACTGCTGCACGCGATCGGCAACATGCGCCAGCACGTGCAGCTTGGTACGTTTCATGGCACCGTCGTTTTCTAGTTGAAGATGTGAGGAGTCTGATGAAGTTGTGTGGTGCTTTCTGTAGATCCTGCGTCATACTTGGGCAAGTTGTTCCGTGAGACCGTGGGCAAGAGTCCGGACGAAATCGCCGAGTATCTGGAGAAGGACGACGAGCTAGAGGACACGCACGAGAGCGCGGCGCAGGCTGGACAGTCGGAGCAACTGGAAGACGTCGAGGACCCAATCGACACGCATTTCATTTGTTTTAGCTGCGTGGATGGCCACTTGTACGAGCTCGACGGACGCAAGAAGTTCCCGATCAACCATGGCGCCTCCTCGCCCGATACACTGCTGCCGGTTCGTCTAGTTGATCCTTTGAAGCGAAGTAAGTCAGGCAGCACTGACGATTTTATGTTTGAAACCAGGACGCATGCAAGGTCATCCAGCAGTTCATGGCCCGTGACGAAGGCGAAGTGCGCTTCACGATTCTCGCGCTTGCCAAGACCCAGGACGACGACGAATGAGCTGATGGCCCAGGTTTGGAGGTGGGAATATCGAAAATCAATCAGGATTAATCACATGTAGGTGGGTATTGGCGTCACCCGGACGTCATCCTCGCTAGTGGTGTCCGCTAACTTCCTTCTCAGCGTCGTCAACGTCTTCAAATTGGACCTTTGCGCTCTGTGGTCGCGTGAAGAACGGTACGAGGTACCGGTCGTCCCACTGGAGAACCGCCATGCGGTCAATGGGTCGCACCGTGCGATCGAGGTCCCGCTCCTCGTCGGCTGTCAGTCGCTGGATCTTGAAGCGATCGAGCATCGTGACGGTGCCGCCGCCCATGAAGAACACGGTGCAGAGCACGATGACCATCGTTGTCGCGAGAATATCCTGTGCGTATCGGACAACAAAACACAAAACTGTGAGAAGCCGGCGGCACGATGAGATCTGGAGGGTCAAACCTTACGTCTTTGTGTTCGCCTGGGAACGACGAGGCCAGTGCGAAGGCCACAGCCCCGCGAAGGCCACTGAACCAGAGCATGTGCTGCTGGTTGGGCGTGATCGGTTCGGCTAGTTTGCGGTTGAGGAGAGCAGAGAGCGGATACACGTTGAGGGCGCGGCCCAGACAGCAAGCGACGATCGACCAGACAATCAGACCGAGGTGGTAGCCGCTCTTCAGCGCGAAAACCGTGAGCCCGAGGTCTGTTCAGTGCAAGTAAGCATTGAGCGACGAGTGGAGCTACTGTGGGAGAAGTCAAACGTACTCAAAAACACGACCGTCTCTGTCAAGTGCGCGATCGAGTTGAAGAAGCGAGCGCAGCTACGGATGCAAAAGCAAGTCAGTCAGCTGGCTGTTGGGGGCTGCTGCGAATCGCAAAGACGACTTACACGTTCTGTGCTTCAGCTGAGATGTTGTTGCAGGTGTAGTGTTTCATCGTGATGCCGGTGAAGAGCACCGACACGACACCCGACATCCCCACGGCGGTCGACGCCAGGAACGGCAAGTAGGAGAAGAGGATGTACGAGCCGACTTCGTGGAGGACGCAGTCTTTGAAGTTGAAGTGCTTGAACAGCAGCGCCGACACGAGACCAAAGAGAATCCCGACGAGGGTGGAGCCCACGAAGATCAAGCCGAAGTCCACCAACGCCAGGAACATGGACGAAGCCGTGAATGTGAAGCCGATGAACTTCTCAAACGTCTCAAAGAGTACGATGCCCACTGCGTCGTTGAGCACACTCTCGCCAAAGACGATGTAGAACAGTGTCGGATCCACGTGTAGCTCTTGGAAGATGGCGAGCGTCGACACTGGATCCGTGGCGCTGATGAGCGCGCCCAACGTGAGGCACTCGGGCACTGAGAGTTGCAGGCTCCAGCCGAGCTGTCCGACGACGTAGAGCAGAAGGCCGACGACCATGTTGGAGATGAACGTGCCGAAGATCGCAAAGAAGAGGATGCTGCGGATGTTCTCGAAGAAGAAGCGGCGCTTGAGTGTGTATCCCGAGTTGAAGATGATCGGCGGCAGGAGCACCACGAAGAAAGTATTGGCGTCAAACATCATGAGCTGGAAACGAATCAAAGCACAGCCCGCTTAGCGAGATACCATCAGAGTGTGGGACAGGTTGAGGGCAACGTACCGACGCAGCGATGCTGCCGGAGGCCAAGCGGCAGCCAATGCTGGCAATGATGCCAATCAAGATAACTGCTGCGGCCTCCGGTAGCCATTTCAAGTGCCAGTGATGGGCGACTTTGTTGCTCACGAGTATGGCGACCAGCACGAGTGTGATGAACAGCGTCATAAGCGACGCGAGCTCCAGCATGGAGCTCGCGCCGGAGTAGTGTGCCTCGAGGTCGTTCTCATGAGGAAGTTCGCCCATTTCCACAGGCTCAGCTGCTTCTCGCTCGCTCGTTCCACTCGCAACACGCCACAGCTAGCGAAGCGCTGGCGTTCCGCCAAGCGGTTGGGATGGATGGCTGGGGAGACGACAAAACGCCGTTATTTATCGGAGACCCTCGTGGCCCTTGAGATCATTTTTCCTCCGTCCATTTATAGTCGGTCATTCAGCCACGAGAAACCGCCCGACTAAGCTCGCGGCGTTCTCACGACGCTGGCCAAGACATGCGACTGCGCCCTACAGGGGACTGGAGGAGATGAGTGGACCTGTGACTTCATGTCGCTGCCGCTACCTCCACTGACTCCTAGCTGACTGCATCACCTCGAAAGACCCGAGAAGGCAACTGCCGCGACTGACTGACTGACTGAAAGACCCGCCCAGCGGGATCGTGCGCGCACTCGTGTAATAGAGGAGAAGCTTGTGCGCCAATGGCATACCGCCGCTGCACGAACGTTCTACTGCAACCGGATTTATTGCCGTCCCATCCCACCGCATTGGTCACCACAACAAGCTCTGGTATACTGTAGAGCGCAGAGAGAGGAAGGCGCGGACGAAACCGCATGCGGCAGAAAGGAGGGGGCGGAAGAAACGGAGCGACAGGTCTGCAGGGCCACCCAAGGTGAGCGAGGCGGCCTGCTTGCAGTTGGGGCGTGTAGGTAACCGCAGCGTAGGTGCATGAATCCTGCGACGCTCATCACGATGGGGGTGGGGATACCTCCTCGGCGGCGGAGCTACTCGCCAGTTCACCGCCACCTACGGTACGTCTCCATCCCATCATTCGATTCTTATTTGGGTCCGGTTATGTGGCCACACCCGCGACCTTTCGCGGGATGATTTGCGATCCAGTACTGTGTCGGACAGAATAATAAAATAGCACTTCGCGCTTGAAGCTACTGTACAAGCAGCCGCGCTTCTTCGGCTGGTGCCGCCTTTTTCTTCCATTCTTCCGGAACGCTTCCAGCGCAATGCGCGGAAAATGCGCTTCTCTGGTCCGACTAGTGCTGGCCCCTGTGATTGAGGGGATGGGTACGCCTGCATTTGGCCTGTAGATCTGGGTTTCTTCCGTTCTTTTCCATGCCTATCATCCGCGCAGGCACAGCGCAGTACAGTGTACCGTACAGTGCGAGGGTGATTAGCGCCGACCTCTTCGCCCTCCAGCGGCGTGCGTGCGCGTCGTGTCGACTCGCAGTCCTTCCTTCCTCCTGTCCTCCAGCTGCCTCCAGCGTCGCCGCCCTTTTCTCGCCGCCACGGTAGCAGCGGTGCGACTGAACTCACGCAGCCCGACACCAGTCATTGGGAAGTCCGCCGGTGTCGAGGCGACTCGCGGCGTATCCATCCGCGGAAACCCTTCGCCGAATCCTCAACCGTCGCTGCTGAAATCCTCGCGCCTCGCGATCCCATTTCGCGCTTGCCACATTGTGCTGGCCTCCTCGTGCTTCGGTTCGGTGCCGATCCGCCATTTCCAATTTTCGTCTCTCGCTCCATTTTCTTATCCTTCTTCTTCCTCCACGAGAGCAAGCGGAAGCGAAGAAGAGTTGAATCCAAGATCCAAGCGAGTGGAGCGGCTCACGCAAGCGTCACAGATCAAATTGCAGCGACCAGCGCACAGAGCTTCTCGGCTAGCAACTGACTGACTGACCAACCAGCCATCAACCGCCCCAGCCTGCCACTCCATCCGACTCCGACGTTCATGATCATGCTGTCGCACCAGAGTGTGCTGTTCCCATCCAACGATGGCGTCTCTCCGTCGCCGCTCAGTCTCAACATGCTTGCGTCTCCTCGCAGTGATCCGTCCGTGCTGTGCAAGTACAAGTCGGGCAAGTGCTCCAACCGTCGTGCGACCAAGCGCAACGGACAGCTCCACACGCTGTGCCATTTCCACCGCGTGCGCCAGAACGAGCACCAGCGCAAGAGCGACCGCAAGCATCGCATGGTGAGCGTCGCCAAGCGCGCCAAGCTCGGCTCGCTTGGTGCGCTGCTGGTCACGGAGCGCCGCATCGGCCGCCGCAGCTCGACATCGTCGTTGTCGTCGGAACTCGCAAGCGAAACTGACTCGGCGCCTGCATCGCCTATGGATGTCGGACAGCCCATTGGTCTCGCAGGCCTGCGACTCGGCTCCATGGGCGACGGCCATGAGCGATACGGGCTCCACCCTCACGCGGTTCCAGGCAGCTCGAAGTCGCCCTTCGGTGGTGTGCTGCACATCCGAACAGCTACCTCCTCGGAAGATGGATCCCCTGGATCATCACAGGCATCGCCCATCCATTGGCGCCGCAGCATGACGCGCATGGCGTCACAAGGTGATCTGCCTGGCATCCCTCCACGCCCCATGACGCCAGATGCGAATGCGCCGTCCGTCGGCACGCCCTCCGGTCGCCTGCCGCCCATCAGCTACCTCACACAGCAGGTGCCTGGCAAACTGGACGCCTACCGATCGCCCAACGCGTCGGGAATGCTCGCATTTCCACCCAGTAGCTTCCTCCACGGCCAGGCCACCCAGCAGCGTCAAGCGGGCAAGTCGGCTTGAGCATTTGGATTGGCTCCATGATGAGCAGCTCTAGGAAATTGTACCATATCATTTCTCCGTGTGTATCTAGTTGGTAACAGTCCGCAGTTACATGTCAGATCAATCGAAAGCAACACGGCAGTTAGCATCCTGATTTAACGGTCAGCGCAATATAACCGAAGGATACAGGAAATATTCCCGTGAAGCTTTCGCCTAACAATCGTGCGAGCTTGCGACAACATCAGCTGGCCGTGCCAACCGCACCTTTCTTCCTTTCTTGGTACCCACCACATGCGCTCTCTGGTTTTCACCCTCAGCATGGAGCACGGGTGGATACGTCCGCATATCCCACTCGAAACGTACCAAGCAGCGCCTTGGTAGTGTCTTCTTCGTGAGCTGCAGCAAGTCTCCATGCGAACTTATTCTCGCTCCTCACGGAGAAATTGGGCGGTATTTTTCACATGATAGACTTCACATTCGAGTCCGACGGCGCGGAAAAACCGCCTCGTCTGTGGATCAACGCACCCTGTCTCTGTGCTTGATTGTTTTGTTGGCCGAAATTTTTGAATTTTTTTCAGCCGGTCGCGAAAAGTACGGAGGGGGGACGAGAAATATTCGTGCGTAACTTACCGCCCGTCGGGGGATCGCCGAGCTTTTTGTTGGAAACATCCCATCGAGGGCTACATCCACGACGATCAAGCGAGGTGACGCGGCAGCCGCGGAAGCGTCCGGAAGAAGGGATCCATAGCGCCACAGTTCTCGCGACCCGGGGCGTGTGTACGTGGTATACATAAGCAGGAGACGCTGCGCATCCGAGTCGTGCAGGTCCGGCCGTCCGAGCTGTCTTGTAGTCTTCAGAATCGCCACGCTTCCGACCGCGAGGCTTCTCTCGTTTCTACAGCAGTGAGACCTTCGCAGGGCGTCAGCTATCACATAGGTGCGTTTGTTTCCTATATAAGGAGGGGGGCAGTGTCGTCGACACGTCCCCCGCTGTATAAGCGGACGGTTTCGCTGAGAAGTGGGGGTTGTTTGGATTAGGATGAGCACCGATTACGCCGATGACACGGACGACATCCCCGTGACGTCGCCCACGTCGCTCCACCGCCGCGAGTCCATGCGGCGCTCGTCGTCGGGGTACGATATGGGGTACGTCCCACCGCCGCCGACGTCGTATCCGCCACCGACCGTGCGTGCGTCCACCGTGAGCTCCGCTGACCTGTACTCGCGGCCGTCGTCGTCGTCACGCGCTACGAGTCGCCACAGTTTCTTCAGTCGCGCGCCGCCGCCACCACCGCCCGCGCAGCCGCCGCAGGTCGCTGCTGCGAACCACCACAACAGCCCCGCGTCCGGCTACGGCGGTGGAGGAGACGCCTCGATGCGTGCGACGATTGGCGGAGGGCCCGGCTCCAGCGGCGGCATGCCACGTGCGTCGTCGAACCCAAGTCTCGCGGCGCTGAACGAGGCCTCGGACTCGTCCAACCAGCCGCCGTACCACGGCTACTCGCTCGGCCCGAACTCGCTGAACCACGGAGGGTCCACGAACCCGTCGTCACGAGCTTCCAGCAGCACGCAGTCGTTCATGTCGCGTCGCGGCAGCACGCGCAAGAGCATTCTGTCGGTGCTAACGCGAGAGAGAGAGTCGCCCGTGACGATCCCGGAAGGCTCCCAGTCGGACATTGTGTGCGAGGGCTTCCTGACCAAGCGCGGCCATGTGTTCACGAACTGGAAGATGCGCTACTTCGTGCTTCGCGGCAACGTGCTCGAGTATTTTGCGGGCGAGGACAAGTCGAAGCGGTACGGAAGCGTCGTGGTCGAGAAGGTCGCGCCGTGGTCGGGCGAGGCGCATGGCTTCATGTTCTACACGTCCAAGCAAGTGCCGTACTACGTGTACGCGTCTTCGGAGGCCGAAAGAGCCAAGTGGCTGCGCGCGCTGAAGGACTTCTACGTCGAGCCAGAAGAAGTGACGTGCGAAGGCTACCTCACGCGTCGCGGTCACTTGGTGCCGAGCCAGCGGTTCGCCTACTACGTGCTCAACGGCACGTCGCTGCGCCACTACGCCGACCTGCAAGCGTATCGCGACAACCAGTCGGCGATAGCAGACGTGGAGATACGATCTGTGTCATCGTGGGACAACGAGCGCAACGGTCTCATGTTCACGACCGCCACGGGCAACCTGTTTTACGCGATTGCAGACTCGGTGGGCGAACAGCAAAAGTGGCTCGCGAGTGTTAGGAAAGCGACTGCGAACATTCCGGAGCCGATCGCGTGTTCGGGCTACTTGACGAAGCAAGGCCACAAGCGCAAGAGCTGGAAGAAGCGTTATTTCGTGCTTCGCGGAAGCCTCATCTCGTACTACACGGACTACGACACGGCGAACAGCGCCAAGGGCAGAGCGCTGGCTGAAGTGACCGTCGAAGATGTTCAACGGTGGGACGGTGAACCGTTTGGCTTCATGTTCATGACGAGCGAGCAAGTGCCGTACTACGTCTACGCCGACAACGAGCGTGAACGCACCAAGTGGATGAACGCGCTGCGCAAGCTGACTTCAGTGGCGGAAGAGCCTGATGTAGAAAAGAAGCGCTGCCCGAACTGTGCTGCGGTGCTCACGGGCTCGCGATTCTGTGGTGCGTGTGGATTCAACTTGCGAGGAACTTCGCACGGCGAACGGGCGAACGGAGGGTCTGTGGCCACGAACCTCGGTACGTCGGGGATGCGTACAACGGATGTGTCGTCTGCGATCACGAACAGCATGGACCGAATGGATGATGGAGATATGGACGATGACAACAACGCGTTCGACGAGTTGGAGGCGTTGTCGGAAGGTGCCCGTACGCTTTTACTCGCAGTCATGCAGACTCCAGAGGGTGTGGATATCGGTGGAGAAGCCTTCCCTTCGCGTGGTACTGGGCGCATGGCAAACGCCGACCCAGATTTACGAGACCTTCCACCTCCGCGATATGAAAACGAGAACAAGAGAGACGTCGATCTTGACGATGAGAAGGATTTCGATGACGACGACGAGGATGTCGATCCTCGGCAAATTCGTGGACTCAGCACTCTCGCGGACATGGAGCAGGAACAGGCTCAATCGGTACCGTCTCCGGTGGCACAGCCGAAGAGTGTGCGATCACCAAACAAGGGATTCGTGCCACCGCCACCTGTCAAGATTCCGCCTCGACCACCGACTCCAGACCGTTCCTTTGACAACAGTCCGTCAGTGTCGCCGGCATCTTCAGCACCACCGTCTCCACCGGCGCCGAAGACTCGAGAATCGCATCCATCAGTGGCGTCTAGGTCTTCGCAACGAGACTCGAAGCAAGGCGAACGTGCCCCAGCTGCCGGAAAATCGAAGTACACGCCGAACTTCGCCGTCGTGGAGAACCACGAGGTGAAAAACTCGAGTTTCACTTCGTTTGGTGATGATTCCGATGATGAAGTCAAGGCGGAGCCGAAGCCGATTGTGCCTACGCCAGCGCCGCTCTCCGGTAACGAGTCGCGAGGAATTGTCATGGGAACTATGGGCCGTCGCAAGACTGTTGGCATGCTTGCGATGGAAGATAGTAGCGACGAAGAGGGCGCTGATGAGCCGAAGCTGCCGACGAAGCCGCCAGCTGCGGCGTTCAAGACCGAAGCCAAGCAAGAGGAGGACGATGACGATATCACGATCGACGAGAAGCCACGTCGCAAGAGCTCAGCCGATTCGCTGGAGTTGGACACCCGTGGAATCGCGTTGTTCGATGAGCCAGAACCTCAGCAGAAGCGTCCTTCCAACACGCTGCGGCAATCTCTCACCGGGGCCGCCGCCAAGAACGACTTGTACCACTTCATGGAGAAAGAACTGGACTTCACGCCGCTGTTCGTGCCGTCAGCTGAAGCGATTGTGCGGTGTCGGCTGTACAGCTCCATGGCATACGCCAGCGCGACCAAGGTGCTCCTATTCGTGACTGATTCCGGCCCACTCGGCCTGTGGCGGCAAGATCCCGCCGACCAAAACACCACTGTGAACCACAAGTGGTCGATGGTGCGGTATCTCAGTCGAGCACAGGAAGAAGGCTACGGAATCGTGGTGTGTAACCCGTACTCTAACACAGCGGTCGTGTACGAAGCCGGCGGCTTCGAGCGCACGGTGCCCATCCCGAACTCGTCGACTCCGCGTGACCACGTCCTATTCGTGTGGGAGCAGTACGTGTCAAAGTGCAAGGGTCAAGTTTCCGTGATTGCGTTTGCTCGTGGCGGTGCTCTGATGAAGTCGGTGCTCGAGGTTCACGAGGAGAGTGCCCGCCAGAAGCTGCATCGTATCGCCTTCATCGAATCGAAGCACGAGATTGACCAGAACGAGTCCTACGGCTTCCGTGAGTTGATCGCGCAGCGGTCGATCAACTGGGAGGCGAGCTTCGAAGCACAGGGTGGCCAGATCGTTGATTCTCAACCACGAGTCGGCTGTATTTGTCTGTCGCTAGGCTACATGCCGCCTAACTCGCTGGAGCCTGACAACTCTCCGATTACGCTGGAGAAGGCAGAAGATCCTGCGTTCGCGTTCATCAATGCTAACCCGGACAGGCCTGGCATGACTGCTGTCGTCAAGTGGGTGCGAGCCGAATTGCGTAGGCGCCGTCATGCGCCTACGCCATCGTCTGCGCGAACCCGCCGCGACTCGAACATACTTGTCATCGGAGAAGCGGACGCGGAGGAATCGAGTGACACGTCGACTGGCGCTGCGAATGGTGCCGAAGCTGAAGCTGCGGCGGCACCGTCATCACAGATTCCACCACAACAGAAGTACTATTTGCCGAAGCCGAGCCCGAAGCCGAGGAGCTCGCCAACTGACGGCCAGCGCCGCACTCCATCGAACGGAGCCAGCAACCAGATCACCGTCGCGAACTTCGACTTGCTGCAGATCGTTGGACAGGGCGGATTCGGTAAGGTCTTCCTCGCGAAGAAGCGAACGATGCCAGATCAAGGCGAGTGCTACGCGATGAAGGTGCTGAAGAAGCAGCACGTGATTTCAAGTGGACTCGTGAACACAACCATGGCGGAGCGTCAGATTCTGACCGAGATTCGTCACCCATTCGTGGTGCGACTGCATTACGCGTTCCAGGACGCGTCCAAGTTGTATCTGGTGATGGATTACCTCAGTGGAGGCTCCCTTGCGGCTCATTTGCGACGTCGACGAAAGTTCCCAGAGGAGTGGGCTCGCTTTTACGCCGCTGAAGTCGCTGCCGCTATCGCGCATTTGCACCAGCTGAACATTATCTACCGTGACGCCAAGCTAGAGAATGTGCTGCTGGACCATGAAGGCCACGTTCGCATCACTGATTTCGGTCTGTCGAAGGTTGGCGTGTCGGACTTGGTTGGTGCTAAGACCTTCTGTGGTACCGCCGCTTACATCGCGCCTGAGCTGCTCAAGGGCCAAGCGTACGGCAAGGCGGCCGACTGGTGGTCGTTTGGTATTCTGCTGTACGAGATGATCGGTGGCAAGCCACCATACTACCACCGCAACCGCGATATCATGTTCCAGACCATCTTGAAGCAAGAGTGGGTGCGGTTCACGTCCGAGTTCTCGGATACGGCGGTCTCGCTGATCCGTGGGGTACGTTCTCGCTTTGATTGCCGACTTTTTGACTGTTCCATGCTGACGTGATTCGCTTTGTTCTGTAGCTGCTGACACGAGACCCCACGCAGCGATTGGGCAGTGGTCCGCGAGGTGCCGATGAAGTCCTGACGCACCCGTTCTTCGACTCCATCAGCTGGCCAGATCTATTGGAGAAGCGCGTGCAGCCGCCATTCAACCCAGGCGTCGGCAAGCTTGACACATACTACGCGCCTCGCTTGAACAACAACGAGATCACGTCCCGCGATCGCCAGGGCAGCGTCGCCGGTGCGAACCGTCCTCACAACAACGACTTCGATGGCTTCAGCTTCGTGGGCCGCCCGTCTTCGCTTTCGCGTGATGCCTAGAAGAGTGAGTATGTGACGCACGCAACACCCGTCTTGTGTATTGATGACGGTGTCGAGTACCCGCGCGTTCGTTCGCTGTGAAAATCGTGGCGACTACCAACACGCGATGAGAAGCCGAACAAGTACAGCCAGCCAGCGCGCGGTGTCTAGAGATCTGCAAAAAGGGAAAGAGAAAAAGGTAATGGGGGGAAGAATGTCCTAATTTGAATGTCTATTTGCCGGCTCGTTGGGAGTGGGATTGCCAGTGATTGCGCAGACTTATGACCGCTGCCTGCAAAATTCGATCCTACAAGTCTCGGGATGGTGGAGCCTGCGATGCCGACTCTTCGTTCACGCTGCTCAAGTTGAAGGTGCGCTCGATCCAGTGGCGGGTGTGGATGAACGTCGTCGGCACGCCATGACCCGCAAACGTCTCGCCGACGAAGTACAAGCCCTGCTGGCCCTGCGCAGCCTCCGCCTTGTCGTACCAGCCATCGACGGTAGCATTCACAGGCACGCGCGTCGGCGTCTTCGGGTAGTGCACCATCTTCAGCACGCTGATGTTGAAGAAGCCGTACAGCTCCATCTCCTTCACCAGCAATAGAGGCTCCTCCTCGCAGCCAACAGCGTCCGTACGCGTCTGGAAGACCACGGTCATGATCTTGGCCGGCGCCATCTTGACCATGCGCATGAGGTTGACGGTCGCCGACAATGTGCCGTTGTACGTTGGTTCAAGGTGCTTCTGGTGGTCGATCACGAACAGATCCTGAGCGACGAAGCCAGCGTCGGGCGAGACTTCAAACGACACGACAGCTGAGCCATACACACCGAAGTCACAAGTGGTTTGCTCGGACGCAGCCTTCACGGCTGCGTACAACGGCTTCATGGGATGATCGTCAGGCAGAATCGAGTGGACCTGATCTGGGCGTCCGGCAACGATGACAAGATCGACTTCCTCTGCTGACTGATACGGGCATGAGAACTCGACTCGAACTCTGTTGCTGCCACATGCAGGGTCTACGAACGGTACGAGGCGCTCGACGCGGGCTTTGAGACGGTAGTTAATGTGATTCTTGCAGACGACAGCATCGAAGAAGTCGGCGTAGCCCTTCTTGAAGCGGCGCATGAAGGACGGCATGCCATTGGCTGCGATGGACATCAGCCAGGCTACCATGGTCTCATTCACTGCTCCGAAGGGCGACTCTCGTAGCCACAGCGGGAACTCTGGCTGTGAGGCCGCCAAACCAAGCGAAGGACCGATGATTGACGGCATTTTGTTGGCCAGGATCATGAGCACCTGACACGCAGGCGACTCTCCGACGGGGAAGTTGCCGTACAGATTGAGGATGTGGACCACGCTCTCCCGCAAGATCGTGTAGTTCAGGCGCCGCGACCAATCGTTGAATGTCTCGTTGCGTAGCGCGATCTTCTGGTCCAAGCACGCCTCGATGCCGCTGTATTCGTACGATTTGAAGAACGACGCGTAATCACGGAAGAACCGCTGCACTTCGTACAGCCGCTTCCTGCCTTCTGCCGGATCAAGCCGAGTCTGCGTGTACGAGTGAAGGGTTGGAATCGATCGTCCGTCGATTGTGTTCAACGCACTTGTGTTGAGGTACCAGTCTTCACGTGAAACGTTCGTGAACTCACTTGCTGGCACGAGCTCCTGGTCGTACTCCTTCAAGATGGCTTCGTACCGAGCTTCCAACCCAGCACCCGACCACGACAGCGCGGGGACGTAGACCAAGTCCATGTCATACACGTAGTCTGGCGTCTTCACAGCGTGCTGCAGAGGGACGATGGAGGAGCCAGCTTCGTACACGACAACGTCGGTGAAACCGTGCTTGGACAGAGTCTCAGCAGCCGAGAGCCCGCTGACACCACCGCCGACGATCGCAATGCGAGCCGACTTGTCCAGCGAGGGCGACACATCCGATGCGATCACATGGGAGCCAACCCCCAAGAGGTGCAGGAGAAGAATGACGGTGTAAATGCGCAGAGTCATGCCACGAGCGGTTGCCAGAAGCTTGCAAAAGGAGTTGTGGTGTGGCAGCGCATGGCCTTGCAGACGTTTGGCTCGCGTGCGGTGCTGGGATCGAGGAACTCGCAGCGACCGTCGCGGACGCGATGCCGCATTGTGGTTGAGCGCATGTCGAGCAACTTCCCAGAAGCTCCAGACAACTGATCGTGTGAAAATCTCGGCGACTCATTCGCTGGTTGGGGTCAGCACACGAGAAACGAACCAGCGTTTAGCTGGAGACGAATGGACGCAAGGGATCTTGCGAGCGTATCCTGCGACACGAAGATCCTGACGTGATACTCAAGATTGGGCGGTGTATCCAGGACCAATGTGGGTACGTTGCAGTACCTACGCGAAGAGGCAAGCGAGTGTCAAGAACGGTGCCGACCATTCGGCTCGTGGCTCCTCAACGAGAAAGGCGGCATCTTGCCAGGAGGTTTCATCTGAGATACCATACTTTCGTCCAATCAAAAGAGATTTTTGAAGGGATATCTACCCAATCATACAACTAATCTGAAATTACGCAAATGAACACATCGACGCGGTCTGAGTCTATTTTCGTAATATCCCATATTGATGGCTGCCACAACAATCGACTATTCCAGTAAAGCAATGAAGAATGACGTCGGCGTCATGGAGTGGCCTTCCTTGATGCTCCATATACGACGACTACCCCACTCTGCATGACCAGGATGCTGCTAAATAAGGCGTCCATGCATTCATTCATCATTCTCCGTTGTTTGCGCCTCGATCTTCGATTTGCTGATGGAGTTTGAGCGCGTTTTGTACATGCGTTCCTCGCGCCTTTTCACCGCCCTGCGTCCCGTGGCGACGCCTCTTGGTGCGCAAGCGGCTCATTGCCTCTGCTCGCTTCTTCTCCCTCCACCTCCGTGTCTTTCCTCCGTAGTCGGCGGTGCGCGCGCGCACCAAATGGATGGCCACTAGCCCTCGCGCCGCGCTCCCCGGACAGATCGACGACGACCTCCCGCCCTCTTCCTCCTCTTCCTCCCCCTCCTCCGCTCTCTCCCCCACCTCCACGCCTCGCGAGCGCACTGCGTTCCGTTTGCTGCTCCAAACGGACGCGTCTACCATAGCCTCGCACGCCCCCGTGGCCGACTCGCCCTCGCCGTCGCCCGACGACGACAGTGCCGTGGGCCGGCGCGCCAGCGGCGACCGCAAGAGCGACAAGAAGCCACGCAAAGACAGCAAGGACAAGGGCACCAAGAGCTCCTCCTCCGACAAGCGCACGGGCAGCGGCTCCGGCTCTCGCCCCAAGAGTAGGGACAAGGACAAGGCCTCAGCTCCACCAGCGTCCTCCTCCACGGCCAGTGACTCGGCCAGTCGACCCAGCAGTTCGAGCCTCCAGAACGACACGAACAAGCCCAGCAAGTCGTCATTCCGCAAGAAGAAAGCCACGGTCGCAGTCATGGACCTCAACACCATCGGGGCCATCGAAGAAGAGACCCCGCCGCCCGCCGGCGCCTCAAGCAGCCATGAAACCCATGACGAGACGAACGCCACGCCTGTCGCGTCACCGAGGACCTCAGTTTCGACGGCCGCAGCTCCAGTGCCGCCAATCCCGTCGGCCACTGCCGCAGCGGACTCGGGAAGCATGCCGTACCGTCGCCAGTCGATGCTCAACAAGGCCGGCAGCCTCACGCGGTCCAATTCCTGGCGTGTGAAGAACAAAAACGCCGAGGCGTTGGAAGAAGACGCCATGCTGCCCGAAGCCGAGCAAGAAGAC
Source organism: Pythium apleroticum (assembly GCA_023337875.1). Lineage (NCBI taxonomy): Eukaryota > Oomycota > Peronosporomycetes > Pythiales > Pythiaceae > Pythium > Pythium apleroticum. The sequence goes on along the minus strand of JAADXN010000120.1, from coordinate 24,143 downwards.
GACGGAGAGGACGCTGAGTTGACGTTTCTGCTGCCGGAACTGATCAAGGACGGGGAAGAGGCGACCGGCAAGATGGTCAAGGAGACCTGGCCCACCCACCACGTGATGCTGCTGTACATGCTGTCCAAGTACGCGACTTGCGCGCTCAAGCACAAGGACAAGGAGACGTGGATCCGCCAGATCCCGCTGCTCGTGCTCATGTACGAAGGCATCGCGTCGGGCGTTTTGAACTTTGACTACGCGCCCGCTGCGATGGTGATCGCACAGGCCGGGAAGCCCAAGCGCATCTGGATGAACACAACGCAAGACGGCAAGTCGGCGATCGACGACCTGCGCGAAGCCAACCTGATCAACGGACTCAAGCTCTCGACCAAGGACTACCACTCCGTGACGGCGTTCCAAGTCTCCGAGCGCGGCCTCGAGCTGCTCAAGCAGACGTCCAAAGAGTTACGAGCCAGAGTCGAGTCGTTCATCTACGCACCAAAGCCGTACCGCCACGAACTGCTCAAGATCCGGTACATTCCCATCTCCGACCCGACCGAGAGCGCCACTGTGATCGGCAGCGCCGACTTCGCCCCGCTAGATTCGAATGTTCCGAGCTGGACGTTCCACTCGAGCGACAAGCAACTCGGGGGCGGTGTCAGTCAAACGCAGGCGCCGGAAGAGCCGGAATTCAACGAAGAAGGCCGCTTCGTGCTCGAGTCGATTGGCTACTACCGCTACTCTGAGGTCACCGAGACGGAAGACGTGTCGTACGTGTCGTCGCCGTTCGTGCCTTCGTGCGTGCGCAGTCCCGACGCCTACCAAGAGCTGTCTTCGAACGCACACCGCGCCGAGGAAGCCGCCAGTGGGCAGTCCAACATCCGAGATACGCTGTCCGAGGCCATCGTGCTCATGAACCCTGTGTGTCTCGTGGGCGAGTGGATCCCTTTCGGCTCGAACCAGATCGTCGCACTGAACGAGCGTCTTGGATCCATGGACCGCTGCCAGGGCGGCCTGTTCACGAGCCTCATCGACGACCGACCGACCGACACGCAGTTCGAAGTCCCGCCAGGCCTCACGCAAGTGCGTATCCTGGACTACGACCCAGTGCGGTTCATTAATTTCGAAGCCGAGATCAATTTCCCAGAGGACGACGGCATCGTGCAAGTCGAGAACTTTGGTATCCACTTGAACGTGGACGGCACGATCTTCTACGGCATCAAAGTCGACGCGATCCTGGACAAGCAGGCCCAGCGCATCTCCGTCGACATGCTCTCGCGACTGCTCGTCGACATCCACCAAGACTCGAGTGAGATCATGGACGACCTGCTCAGCTCCTACCAGACCTCGCTGCTGGACATGGCGTTTCTGGGCGACATCGCCAACAGAGGCAAGTTCAACATGATCATGGCCGACCAGATCGACCCGTTCATGCCCGGGCTCGAGTACATGGACCGAGGCGACTACGAGAACGAGCTCAAGCAAGTGCTGGGCGACATCCACTGCGCCTACGACATTGGCGAAGACAGCGTGATGATCGTCGGTCGCGACGGCATGCTCGTGGCCGGAAGCGCCTCCAAGCAATTCGAGAAGGTGTTCATCTCGTACTTCTCGCTGCTCTGTCGCGAGATGTTCCTGCGCAGTTTCTTCACGCGAATATTCGTGTTAGAAGAGCTGCTCAAGCACACGCGCGCGCTCATTTTCCAGGCCAAAGAAGACCCAAACCACCTCGCGACGATTCGCACGCAGTTGAATCGCGCGACCAACGACCTGATCCTCTTCACCGACACACTCGGGTACCTGCTCGAGTCGCTTGAAGTGGTCAAGGTCCCGCAAAAGTCCGCGAACGCCAGCTTGGAGGAAGAGGAGATCTTCGGCTACTTGGATCTCAAGAAGCAGCACCACGACATCCTGTTGCGAGCGCGCGATCTGGAGAAGCTCGTGCACGGCGCCAAGTACGAGATCGTGAACCTCCGCCAAATGGCCGAAGTGCTCAACACGTCGCAACTCGAAGACATCTTCAAGACCGTGGAGGCGAACACCAAAGTGCTGGCCGACGCTTCCATCACCGTGAGGCAAAGCGGCGCGTCGTTGGATGTTGTGCAGCTCCTACTGGCTGGAAGCTTCGCGTTGACAATCCTGGACCGCGTGCCTGGAGGAGCGATCAACGTGGAGTCTCCGCAGTGGGTTCTGGACACGTTCGCCAAGACCATCATCGACGTGCCGTTCCTCTTCTTTGTGTTGAACCTCGTGTGGATGGCGGCGTGTGTGGCGCTTGTGGTCAAGTTCAAGCAGTCGCAGCAGACCCGCAACGAGATCGGACGCCGCACGCTGCGGCTCAAAGTCAATCGGCACTTCGACGTCGAGATGTTCGAGGCGTACTTGGCGACGCAGAACCTCGCGCACCAGGAGAGCGTTTGCCAGGTAGCGACCGAAGTGCGACGTGTGATGTGGAACGACGCCAAGGACATGCGTGTGACGTTGGGCGTGCGACCGCAGTCGGGCATTGGCGCGCTGACCAAAGAGCCGCAGGCGTGGAAGCACAAGATGATCCTGTGGTGGCGCAAGACCAAGCAGCAGCTCCTGGTGGCCTCGGGCTTCGGCGACGCACTGGCTGGGAACTCAGTGGCTCCCAACGGACTCCCAGGGGATGGAACGGATGCTTCTATCAATGGCACGACTCCCGGAGGATTCGACGGCATGCTGGAGGACCCGAAGATGCCCGTGGAGGTCGAGGTCGAGTACGACAGCCGCCACAGCTTCCTGTTGTTCGTGACGTTCTACTTCCACCTGCCCGACCTCCACAAGGCGAAGCGTCCGCCACTGTGGCATCGCCTGCGCCTTTGGATCAAGAAGCGGCTTCTGGCCAAGCGACGCGCTCGCCACAAGGTTCCGTCCTCGCCATCCAAGAAGACCGAGTCGACAGCGACCTCCGGATTCTTCGATCAGAGCACGAAGAAGCCCGTGGTGGAAAAGAAGCCCCACGATCCGTCCAAGTCGGAGATGGGCCAGGCCGAGCGAGAGCTCATCATGTGGTTCGCCTGGACGCTCAAGAACAACAAGGTCATCGACAAGATCGAGCACCTGCTGGGCGCCGCTGTGACCTCGACGGGGTCGCTCCCCACGAACTAGACAGTGCTCAGCCTCCGTGTTGCTCTGGTATTGGTATGAGTCAAATGCTGATGGTATCCGCCGGCTACGACTTCTGTGATTGGCTGTTTTGTTGAAGTGATCTCCTCTCATCGAACAAGTATCCTTGAGGATACGGTTCTGCCGGAGACCCGAGTGACGTCGTCCACCCCACAGAGCGACCAGGTACGAGGCGCAGCGTCTCTCAGTCTCACTTCTCTTGGCGTTTGGCCATCCAGTCACTCGGCGGCTCAATTCCACCTTGACTGAGCTCACTCATTCCTCTTTTTGACGAGACGGCCACACTACCAAGACCCTCCGCTTCCCAAGCTCTTCCCCACCTTCAGCTTCCACCGCAAGAACCATGGGCAAGCACACGACTCAGCAGCGCGACCATTCCGCCGACAATGGGAACGCCAAGACGGAGACGACGAGCAGCTTCTTCGAGGCGGTCGAGTCCCACCGCGGCCGCCAACTCGTCGACCAGCTGCGCGAGATCGGCTTGGACCACTACATCGAGCTGCCGCAGATCGCTGTCATGGGCGACACGTCCAGTGGCAAGTCGTCGCTGCTGTCTGCGTTGTCGGGCGTGGCGTTCCCGTCGTCGGGGGAGCTCACAACGCGGTGCCCCACGCAGTTGATCCTCAGCAAGAGCCCTTCGTTCCACGGCCGCGTGCGCCTCCACCGCTACGAGTCCAATCTGATTGAGCACGAAGGCAACATCGGCTCGATCCAAGACGTGCCGCTTGCGATCGAGCGGCTCACAAAGCTGCTGGTGGATGAAGGCCAGGAGATCTCTGACGACGCAATCGTGATTGAGCTCGGCGGGCCGGAACTGCCCAACCTCACGCTGACGGACTTGCCGGGGCTCGTGCGGACGGTGCAGGACGGCCAAGACAAGGGGATCATCGGCCGCATTCGCGCAATGGTGCAGCGCTACATGGAGCAGAGCCGCACCATCATCATCGCGATCGTTCCAGCCAACGTCGACTTCCACAACACGGAGATCCTGCAGGCAGCCAAGGACGCCGACCCCGATGGCGTGCGGACCATCGCAGTGGTCACCAAGCTCGATCTGGTCGATCCTGGCACGGAGAACTCGGTCCGCGAGCTGCTGCTGAACAAAAAGAAGAAGATGGTGCTCGGCTACCACGCAGTTAAGTGCCGCGGGCAGAAGGATCTCGACGATGGCGTCACGATCGAGCAGGGAAAGCGCCGTGAGCACGACTTCTTCCGCAGCCACGACTACTGGAAGTCGCTGCCGGCAAACTCCTGGGGCATCGACAAGCTCACGACTCGCCTTGTGCAGATTCTGCAGTCCAACATCCGCCGCACGCTGCCGTCTGTCATCAAGGAGATCCGAGACCAGATCGAGGAGACCTCAGCCGAGCTGGATGGCCTGGGCTCTCCATTTGACTCGTCGCCTGAGCGCCGCCGCGTGTTTTGTGAGTGGGTGGATCGCTTTGTGCGGCCGCTACAGGCGGTGCTCAAGGGCGACTACGAGGCCTTGGCGACGCCAGCGATGGTCGACAAGAAGGGCGTCGACATGCGGCTCCGCGCTCAGATTCGCGCGTTCGACGAGAAGTTCCAGGAGCTCATCAAGGCCACGTACGACACGATGCCAGGTCAGCAAAAGGGCGACGTTAAAGAGGAGATCCGCCCAGGCGACTACGTGGTCGTGCGCCAAGAGGATGACACCGAGCGCTCGTACCGCGTCGACGCGGTGAATGACCGAGGCGACATCTTGTGTCCGGCGTTCTCACCGGGCGAGTGGCTCGGCCGCTCCCGCTACGAGCCGCAGAAGCTCAACTACTTGCGTCGCTTCATCGTGCAGAACCGTGGCGACGAGCTGTCCATTTTCCCTCCGTACAGTGTGTTTTGCAGCATCTTGCGGCAGTGGGTCGACATGTGGGAGGCACCGACAAAGGCGTTGGTGGAGGAGTACGAAGACACCACACTCAGTGTGGCCAAGCGGCTCGCGAAAGAGCTTCGTGCAACGCCACTAGTCGAAGAGTACATTCTCGATCGTGCGGAAGTGGTGATGCAGGAGCTTCGTGAGGAAGCGGAACACGAGCTCACGAGACAGCTCGCCATCGAACGCCGCCCGTACACGCAAGACACGAAGCTGACGACGGTCTTCACCGAGATGCTGCGCCCAGGGCTCGAGACGCTCCTTTCGCAGCGGCTCACCATCGGAGCTGACGGCATGGTGCCGTATTCCGAGCTGCTCGCTGTGATCATGGACATGTCTCCAGCCAACGAAGAGCACGACACGATCGTCATGGACTGCGGACTGCGCGCGTACTTCCAGACGGCGATCACGCGCTACGTGGATCTGGTGCCCATGCGCCTCAACCATTTGCTGCTGCGTGGATTCGTCGACGGCATGAAGAAGGTGCTTCAGGAGACGACGGATGGCCAACTGGAGCGACTGCTCTTGGAGTCGGACAGCTCGCGAGAGCGTCGCTTGGAACTCACGCAGAAACTGGAGACGCTGCGCAAGGCCCAGAAGCAGATGAAGGACTTGTAAACGCGATGGGACGAGGGTGTGGCTGCAGGCATGACACAGGTAGCGACTCTCGGAATTTGCTTGGTCCTGGTATGAAGTTTTCATGGAAATGTATGGCGCTTTTATCGTGATCCTTTCGTTCTCGCGCATTGAGCAATCTCCTACTAAGAGAGACAATGGCGTTCGTTCTCTTGGTCCAGGCCGCCCTCGTAGTGGCGTTCGCGTGCGTCTGCCAAGCTCAAGAGCTCACGTTCCGCTACGATCCCGAGTACGCCGCTGGCGTGAGCGGCGTCATCCGCGTGCGCTACGAGCCGACGCGTCGCCATGAGTCGCGTGCGGTCATCACGGCCGACTTGGACTTCTCCCGGGTGACCCCCGAGACGCTCAAGCAACTGGACGAGCGGTGCCCTCGGCGAGCGCGCGAGTACGAATGGCACATCCACAGCAAGTGGTCGGCGCCGCAGTCGTCCGGGTCGTTTGAAGAGTGCTCTGCGCGCGAGACGGGTGGCCACTACGATCCTACTTTCGTGTGCGGACAAGACTCGGAGTTTGCGCGGACGCGCCTGTGCCGCATGCGGATGGACCCGTACCGCTGCACGCCGAGCCGCTACCTGGACGACCCGCAGGTCTGCGAGCGTGGCGACCTGTCGGGGAAGCTGGGCAACCTGATGCTCGACCGCGACTTGCGCATCCGCGAGCGTTGGGTGGACAACGCCTTCCCTGCGTTTTCCGAGGTCTCGCGGCAGTGGAGCATCGTGCTGCACCCCGTGTGCGGCCGCGAGACGCCGCGTCTGGCGTGCGCGCGCGTGCGTAAGCAGCGTGAGGACTGAGAGCTCGTGTGAGTCGTCGCCTCACCACTCCCGCATCTGTGGGTGCTTGCGTGCGTTTGAACTATTCGAATAAATGTTGGCTGTTTGCGTCTCTCGTATCAATCGCAGCTTGCGAAAAAAGCGAACCCATTTCGTGTCACTCTAACGAGCAGAATGTCACTATGAGAGGTCGCCAAAAAATAGAACATCCGAGCAAATCGTTCGATTTTTTTAGCGCGCAAGAGCACCCGTTGATTGTCCGGCCGGCGCGACGCAAAATACGAGCACGACGTCGCACGACAAGACGTCAACTAGAGAACGGCAGCGTCATCCAGGGCCAGTGTATCTTCGTCTTCCAGCAGATCCAACAGGGATGCACAGTGTTTGATGGTGTCGCGGAGACGATGTTGAGTCCCAGTGCTGCACAAAGGACAGGCGTCGAAGTCTCCAACGCCGTATTGGTATGCTTGAGTCACCGCGCAATCTCACAGGATGTATCGCACCCAAAGCGCCACGCATGACTCGAGGAAGAGAGAAACGAAGAGCGTCCTGTGGATAATGCGGTCCAAGGATCCCTTTGCTGCAGAGACACACTCCCTCCTTTAGGAGGATCGATGTATCCGAAGAGCCTAACAGCAGCTACAGCCAGTACGAGTGCCTGTGAACAGGACCCACAGGCAGTGAGATCGTTCCTACTCACTCACAAACTCGCGCTCAAGTGCCCAAGCCATCCTCTCCTTCACCACAAGCCCTCTCATCTTCGCCGCGTTGCCTCCTCGACACTCATGGACAAGCTCCCAAACGTTCTCGCTGTGGCGGCTGCCGTGGTTCTCGCTCTGCTGGTGCAGTACGCCTACTTTGAGGTGGAGCCTCAACTTGGTTCTCCCAGCCCCCTCGCACCCCGTACGCTCCACAAGTCGTCTCGCATCGCGATCGTCGGTGGTGGCGTCAGTGGACTCTCGGCAGCCGAGACTCTGTCCAAGCACGGCTACACCAACGTCGTGGTGTACGAAGCCGGCTCCTCCATCGTCCCGCTGCAGCACACGGTGAAGACGCCGGACTACGTGTACGACATGGACATCGTGTACGTCCCAGCGTTGTCGTGGACGGGTGCTGGCATTGAGACAAGATACGAAGCGATCTTGAAGGAGTATGGCCAGGAGCTCATCCCCGTCAGCGAGTTCACCAACGCCTCCGCTGAAAACTGGCACGTCGACCCAAACGCGCTCACGGAGATCGATGGTCGCTTGATCCCAACGCTCCACCCGTACGCCAAGATCCAGTTCACTCCGGAAGATGGCCGCAACCGCTACGACGAGCAGCTCCGCTTCGTGCGCAAACACGCCGCGTTCTTCCGAGAGCACCAGTACGGCGGCGTGAAGGCCTGTCTGGACCACCAGTTCGCACTCAAGAACGAGACGTTCAACGACTGGTCGCGCCGCTACAACTACCCAGTGCTTCGCCAACGCGTCGCCCACATCCTGGGTCTGTACGGCAACTTCCCTGTCGGCGAATCGCCTGCGTGCCAAGTGCTGATGATCTCGGCCAACAAGATGGCTTCAGTTATCGCCCCTGCACTTGGATTCTCGACGTTGCAGCGCGACTTCCCAACATGGATGCGTGAGTTTGGAGGCATCGAGGAGCCCATGATGGGGTGGCTCAAGTCGCTCAAGGCCAACGGGCTGCCGTCGTTCATGCGCCGCTTCAAGAAGGGCTACGCCGACTTCTTCGAGACTATCGTGAAGCAGAACGGTCTGAACATCCGCACGAACACGCGTGTGGAGCGTCTCATGCCGCTTGTCGATCCAGAAACTGGCCGCAAGAGAGTCGAGATCGAGTTCTCGGACTGGACCAAGCCGTCGGAGATCGTGGACCACGTGATCGTCGCTGGACGCCCCAACCAAGTCCACTCCATTCTACCAGACGACCACCCCATGAAGCCACTCTACCAGACTGTCAAGCGTGCGATGGCTACAGCGACGCAGGATTTCGGTGTGTACGGCTCAGCGGTCCTGTCGTTCGACGTCTCGCCACGCGCTGGCTTCATTGCTCAAGACGTGTACTTGATCGACCACCTGAAGCATCTCGTGCCGACGTACAGCGGGAACTTGTCGGCGACAGTCAACGTCCTGCGCATTCTGAGGATGGCTCCAGCCAAGTTCCTCACGGTGGTCTTCCAGACCAAGACGCCCTCCGTGGGCAGTGACGAGGAGCGGCGTCTGCTGATCAAGGAGCTGGAGCTGTACGGTTTCTACAACATCGAGGTGGTGAAGATGCTTCACTACCCCAACACGCCGACGCGTGTGCCTGTGGAGGCTGTCGTGGACGGCTGGTACGACAAGGCAGAGGCCGCTCAGGGCCACCAGGAGCTTTACTTCATCGGCGAGACGTTCTCCGGTCACGGCGTGCCGACGACGTTCATCCACACGCGCGACTGGATCACACACACGTTCAACCTGAGCTCTGCGGACGCAGTTCCGACGGAAGAACGCGCATTCGACGCAGCAATTACGGAGGCTGTCGAGAAGCTACCCGTGTTTGTGGCGACCGACCGCCTGGAAGGAAAGAAGGTCGCGGAAGCTGCCTAGATTGGCAAAGATCCCGGTGGCATTGATGCCTAATGCTGCACCAGGCTTTGGGAATGCGTCCTCGCTCGCTGTATGCCCTACTGGGACACCAACTTCGTACGATTGCATGTTCGTCCACTGAAATTTATGTTTCGATCTTCCATATCTTTTGTGCTTGTGGCGTCGCGCGATCCTTGGAGACAGAGCTCCTCGAAGCGACGAGATTCATGAGGTCGCGAATGTCTCCCTGCCGAGTCGAGAGCCGGATCCTGCTTCCGGTGCAGCTCTGCTCTCTCTCTTGCTTTGTGTGCCGGGCGGCCTGCACCTGCAACTGCGCTTGGCGTTCATATCTCAACGCACTGTCCACCAGGAGCTGCACATGGATGGACTGACTGAAACTGAGAAAGGCAGCCATGTGCTGGGCAGAGTGATGGTCTCGACGCTGATTGGCTGAGCGCCGCTGATGTGGACCAGTCGACGCCGGCGGGTGTACCGTATGCGACCCAACAGCCAAATTGCGCAACCGAAACCTCTATAATCCCATACTAGATGAAGTAAACCGTCATGCGAAACGCCATCCCCTCCGACATCGCATACTTATGTCATCATGCCTGTTGTGTGCAAACATCCGATCGCGGCCAAAGTCGGCATCTTTCCACGAGAGGGCACTGGATGGGAAGCGCTGGTTTGACGCGCTTCCAGTCTCCATCTCGCCCGCAACCATGCACCGCTGGAATGCGCGCGTCGCGCTCTATCTGTATGTGGCGCTTGTGTGCGCTGCGCTGCTCTCTGGCCACAGCGCCGAGGCCAAGAAGAAGGAGGTGACCAAGGACGACCTGCGGCCGCTCTCGTCGGCGAACGGCTACGACATCGCGGCCATGGTGTTCATGGCCGTGGGGCTGGCGCTGGCGTCCAGCGGCGGCGTGGGCGGCGGCGTGATCATCGTGCCCGTGCTCATCCTGGTCATGGGCTTCGACATCAAGTTCGCGACGCCCAGCTCCAATTTCATCATCATGGGCGGCGCCGTGGCCAACGCCTTCTTCAACCTGCAGAAGCGGCACCCGTTCGTGGACCGGCCGCTCGTGGACGCCGACATCTGCATGGCCATGATCCCGTCCATGATGGGCGGCGCCGTGATCGGCGCGTTCTTCTCCAAGCTGCTGCCGTCGTACGTCATCTCCACGCTGCTCGTGCTGCTCATGGGGTTCTCGGGCCACCGCACGATGCAGAAGGGCATGAAGCTGCACAAGGCGGAGCTCGCGAAGAAGCAGAAGCTGCAGGAGGAGCAGGAGACCGTCGAAGTCGCCGTCGCGTCGCCGCAGCTGCCGTTCCAGGAGCTCAAGTCGCCTGTCGTGAACGTGCAGCTGGACGTCTCTCTGCCAGAAGACGACGGCAAGGCGAACAGCGCCAAGCAGTCGCTCGTGGCCGACCGAGAGCACAAGGTGCAGGAGCTGCTGCAGGCCGAGAGCCGCTTCGCCTGGAAGAAGCACGGCTTCATCGTGCTGTGCTATCTGGGCATCCTGGCCGCGACCATCGGCGGAGCGGAGACCGAGTGCGGCAGCGTCGCGTACTGGACGCTGCTGTGGCTCGAGATCCCGTGGGTGCTGCTCTTCACGGGCCTCTTCATTATTTACATGCGCCGCTCGCAGGTCTACAAGCGCCTGCTGGACTTCCCCAAGGCCGCCGGGGACATCGAGTGGACCGACAAGACCGTGACGCTGTTCCCCATGGCGTGTCTGTTCGCCGGTATCGTCGCCGGTCTGTTCGGCGTCGGCGGTGCCATCATCACGGGCCCGTTGATGATCGAGATGGGCGTCGTGCCGGAGGTCGCGTCGTCGTCCAGCGCGCTGCTCGTGCTCTACTCGTCGGCTGCCGCGTCCGCCAAGTTCGCGCTGTTCAACATGATCGCGTACGACTGGAGCGCCGTGCTGTGCGCCATCGCGTTCGTGGTCACGAGCATCGCGCAGGTATACATCGGCGGCTACGTGCGCCGCACAGGGCGCCAGTCCATCATCGTGTTCTGCATCGGCATCACGATCTGCGTCGGCTGCGTGCTCATGGTCTACTCGACGGTGCGCACGTTCAAGAACGACGTCGGCGAGCACTTCACGGTCCAGTTCTGTCCAAAGTCGTCCAGCGACGACAAGTAAATGCAGCTCTTCACTATACAAATACATCCTCTGTTACGCTGACTTCACTTGGAGCCTGGAGGCCTGATTGCCACCACAAGAAACAGCGTCTTCTCCGGACCGAACTTTTTGTACCCACGCTACGTCAACCGTTGCATGCACTTGCGCGACGACAGCAGCACTTCGCAGCGCCTCGTGCTCCTTCATCTCCACCTTCTCGAACGCCTTCCCGATCTCCCCGCGTCGCTGTAGTCCTCGTACGGATCCATGTACGCGCGCAGAGGACCCTTGAACAGCACGGGCAACTGCGGGACGATCGACAGACGCGGCCGCAGAGCCTGCAACGGCATGGTCGAGATGTCCACGCCGTCGATCGACACGCTGCCGCTCACCAGCTCGCTGATGCGGAAGAGCGCGAGCGTGAGCGACGACTTGCCGGCGCCGGTGCGTCCGACGATGCCGATCTTCTCGTCTTGTAGCTGAAGACGACGTTGTCGAAGTCGATGGTACCCTGCGTCGGCCACTCCGCCTTTGGCTCGATCTGGAGCAGCTTGGTTTCACCCTCCGGGGGAATCGACGCGTCTCCAGGACTGCATGGACAGGATCGGGAAGATCGTGAGGTCAGCCGAAGCCTGCGTCCACGCGGGCGGAAGCGTAGATTCGCTTGAGCATGGGGTCACACGGCTCTGGGCCGTTCTGGAGTTGACGAACGATCACCGCACTATCGCTGATCGCGGTCAGTTCGCCTGGTATCGACGTCCTCGCGTTCACGCCAGGCAACTCACGGCGGGCATGCCACGTTACATGAGGGAACACTTCGGGAACCGGTGGCCGTTTCAGTAGTCGTTTCATTCGTTCGAGCCCAGCGATCAATCGCCGCATCACTTTCTATACTGGAGCGCCATGACCAACCGCAGCGACCACCCCGTGTTCAAGCGCTTTTCGCGGCAGCAGCTCATCGTGCGGCGTCGCAGCATCGGCTTCCAGACGCTCGTGTTCGACCTCTCGCTGCCCAAGGCGCCACGCTGCAAACACTGCGGCCGCTACTTCAACACTGTCTGGAAGGAGCACCTGTGCCACGTGTGCGGGCTCTGGGTGTGCCTGCCATGCTCGTCCGTGGTCGAGCGCGAGCGGGAGATCAACAAAATCCAGTACGTGCGCGCGTGCTACGCCTGCCTCTCCATGCTCAACAAGTGGTCGGACCCGGAGCTGATCACGCAGTTCGCCATGGCGCCGTGGGTCGTGCAGTCCTCCAAGAGCCAGCTTTCGCTGTCGCTGTCGGACGCGCTGCGCACGCGGAAAGAGTCCCGCCAGGCCGTGCTGGTGCTGCTGCGACACATGGGAATGCCCGTGGATCCGTCCGCCTCCATCATCGACGAGATCACGGAGGCGGACTGGGTGGCCGCCACGACCCAGGACGTTCAGGCGCCTCCCGAGCGCAGCGACTCCATCGAGAAGATGGAGGAGGCGTGTCTGTCGACGTCGCTGGTGGAGAGTGCGCAGCATCTCGTGCAGCAGTGCTTTGAGGTCGTGATCCCGGAGCTGCCGATCCACGAGTGCGTGTTTGCCGAGTCCAACGGCACGCGTGGCTACCCAATCTACTTCGACCCAGACGAGCAGGAGCTGGGCCACCCACTCGTCAACCAGGACGAAGAGCGGGAGCTGTGCATCAATCGATACTCGCTGCTGCATCGCAACCAGAACGATGAGGAGATGCAGCTGCTGTGCGATATCGCCGCCAAGGAAATGGACGCGTCATCAGCGTTTCTCTCGGTGGTGCGAGGCGACAAACAGCATGCGATCGCTGGTCGCCCCGGCTCGAGCTGCTCCACGCTGCGGCGCTACGAGTCGTTCTGCGGCTTTGCGCTGCAATCCCCACTGCCGTTTCTCGTGCGCGACGCGGCGCTCGACATCCGCTTCCGCAACTTCGACGTCGTGCGTGGCTCCTCCCACTTGAACTTTTACCTGGGCTTCCCGATCATCTCGGACACGGGCGCGATGGTGGCGTCACTCTGCGTCGTGGACTCCAAGCCGCGCAAGCACGTGACGACGATGCAGTACTCGATCATGAAGAAGCTGAGTGAGATCGTAGCGAGCATGTGGAGCGACGCTCTGGTCGCTGCTCAGATCTAGTGTCTACGAGTACCATCACAATTCATGACTCTGTGTTGAAACGGTACTCGTCTTACATTTTTTACGATTCACAAGGTCATGTACGTTCATCGTGCCCATTGTAGATTCCTACTAGCATCGATAACTCGAACCACATCAACGGATTGCGAGAGACGTTGCAAGCTGGAGCGCCGCCTGACACGCCATGCTCTTCGTGCCTCTTGGGGGCGGCGTACCCAACAGCATGTTGTCGACGATGTCGTGGCACTGCTCACTCTGCTGGAGCGCGATTTGCGTGCACATTTCCTTGAGTTCCGTGACGTCCGCCTCACGTGATGGATCATCGGGATCACCGACATCGAGGCGAGGATTCGACACGCTGCACATGCGGATGCGGCTGGACACGCCGTCGAAGTACGGCGGGCGGTCGATAACCATCCAGAGGAAGTGGCGCATTGGCACGGTCAAGAAGCGGTTCGTCTTGCCGGGGGTGACGCAATGAAACATTGACAGCCGCACGATTGTCGTGCGATTGGGTTCGTCGACACGCCGCACGACGAGCTTGCCCTCTGCCCGCCCCCGAAATCGACCAAGATCCATGTACGCGACAAAGTCCGACCGGAAAGAGCCGTCGGCGGCGCGCGACCACTGCTGAGGCTGCCCTGTTTGATTCAAAAGCGCGTAATTCCAGACCGCGGACATCGTCTTGGTAACCTCGAAAGGAACAACTCTCGAGTCTTGCAATGTCACCGACAGGTGAGTGTCTCCGTGGCGCTCACGGGTCAGCGATCGGCTGGTAACCTCAGGTAGCATCGATTCAGTGTGCAGCAGCATTTGGTCGAGAGTCGCGAGCAGCATCGTGGCGATGCCGGGATCGTCCAGCGCCAGAGCACAGTCGAAGGCACAGTGTGCCCGTGTTGGAGGCGGCCTGAAGGGGTCCCAAGTCTAGTGCAGGTCCACACCGTCAGTTCTCAAGCCCAAGGCGAGACAGAGCGTGAACACTTGGCCAATCGCACCTTAGAATTGATGTATCTCCCAGCGATTCGCCTGAGGTCCTTGGCGACGCGTTTGTTCGCCGACGCGATACCTTTCAGGCGACGATTTTCGCTCTCCGACTGCCGACGCTGCTGGTGTTCGTGTCTTGCTATGAGTTCCCACGCCAACACTTCTCCCATGGACGGACTGGCATCAAGTGGATACGAGCGTGGCCGAGTCTGCAGCGAATTCAGTCGAATCTGGAGCGCCTCCGCTTGAACACGCAGCAACTGGATCTCTTCTTTCCGCTTGTTCACACGACGTGGAGCTGATCGATGGAAGCTCTGCACCTCGGCTCCCCACAAAGCCGCAATACTTGGTGTGGATTCACTCATAGAAACTCGTTCGTTTGCACTCACAGGCGCGGGCTCTGGCTTGATCGTGTTAGACATACTCGATCTCAATCGAGGCAGTTTTGCTGGGCGTTCGGATACGAAGCTGCGGTCAGTGTCGGCAAGCCCAGCTTCCGCAGATTGCCAAACCAGCCCTGGTGGCTCCGGCGAGCTCGGTGACTCGCTGTCAGTCTCGTCATGGTGATGGTCGAGGAACAACAGCGCGGCACTGAAAAAGTCATCATCGAACCTCTCGGTGGTGCTGTTTGACGTGCATCCGCCGTGGAGTCGCCACGCTGGTTGGGCGATCATGTTGCTCGAAGGGCCCTGCAAGAACTTGGTGAACAGCCTTCAGCCTCGGGAGGATAACTGAAAACACTGTGGTCGTGAGGATGTTCGGCGAGTCAACGATGTGGCTGCGTTCCGGTGTTGCACCAGGAAGGAAAACCACCCAACAAACGCAGAAAACACCCATCACGACTGTAGTGGTGGGAAACAGCACTTGTAGAACGTATCCCCCTCTAAAAAAAGGTGATGCGGGATGACACTTTAATTATGGAAAACTGCAACATACGATATACTTCTTGTGGAGATTATGAATCCATCGGATTCACGGCAGACCTCGAGCACTTTAAGGATGTGAGTGTACAAAGGATAACGCACGGAGGAATCGAAATACTGTAGGAGGAAGGCTGAAAGAGTGGCGCGCTTTTGCCCACACTCAAAGAATACCCATTATGTTTGAAGAGGTTAGATGCTCACGACCAGCCTCTCCGGTTCACTGCAACTTGTCCTTTGGGAATCCCTTGATTCCGACGCACTCCCGGAAGCGAAACCCTGACTCGATATGGCTCAGTTTATCCCTTGTGCAGTGGACTTTGTCACAGCACTCGTCGCAGTAGTATGCATTGTTACAGAGCTCACAAAATACCCCGGCCTCTCGCCGTGATGTCTTGTCTTTGGTCTTGTCGTGGCTGCACACATCGCAGTATCGAGTGCGCGGCGGATCGGTCACGTCACGATTGATCTTCACACGCATCGCCAACACTTTCTTCAGCAGTTCTTCGCGTTGCTTCTTCTTCTCGAGTCGCTCCTTCTCCTGTTGCGCCGTCTCGAGCGGATTCCGCCACGTGCTGAGGTTCGTCGTCTCGTTCCAGTAGTACATCGAATACGGCGGCTCATCCAAGTAGCAGATCTTCCAGTCGCCCAGTGCAGCTTCGAGCGCCAGCGTCTCAGGATCCTTTGGCTCCGGAAATACCGTTTGCAGCAGACTGGATACATCGCTCACGCTGAGCAAGCCGCACGCGCTGTGTACGAGGTCCTCACGGTTCTCCACGAAGTGCGGCTGCTGGTACAGCCACGCTGTCGCCGCGTCCGCCAGCTCGTACCATAGCTCATGGACGTCTGCCAGGTGCGCTGTACAGTAGATTAGCACCAACACCGTGTCCCAGACGAGGTTAGTGGTGTCATCTTTGCTGCTGGTGAGCAGCAACTTGGTCTGCGGGACACCGAGACACTTGGCCATCGCCATCGACGGCCGCCAGTGAGAGTCTGATCGCATGGACCGACGGAAGAACTCCACTGCGCGTTGCTCGGGTGAGAGCACTAGCGTCGCTGCGTCCCCATCGGCGTCTGTATCCTTCGCTGCATCTTCATCGTGCTGGGTATGAGGTCCTCTGCGCTGGCGAGGCATCTTCGTTCACGTGCGTCCTTTCAAGATCCAACGCGACTCATATCTGAGTCTGAGCCTGAGGAAATGACATAATTGGCTGAATTCCTGAGCTGACAAAGAGCTCCTCATTCGAAATGATCGACCCGAAAATGGCGGGAATCGGCGGCGATACTCCTGTGTTTCTGCGTGGTTTCGCTCACCAGTGCTACAGAAATGACACCACTCCGCAAGCTATATCGCCAGAGCATCTCCCCTTGCTATCGCAGGCGCAAGCGCACGACTTAACTGGTGGGTTTCCACCCTTAACTTTGAGTGGACTCGGCTCACATTGGGCTGACTATGAACTCTAGTGGTGGACTTGGCGTGTAAGGAGCGCAGCGCCGCCTTCTACTCGGGCGACCAACGCACGCGACAGAGTGTGGAAGTCAAGTTTGGCGACTTCATTGAGTACTTCGCGGCCGCGTCGCGAGGCGAGAGCCACTGGCTCGGCAGCGTCGAAGGACTGGCGTTCTATCTGTGCCAGTGCCCCATCGCAGTCTACAAGCCGGACGAGACATCTACCAGTGCGGTGCTACCAGCGATGATGGAGCTGTTCCAAGTGTGAGCTCGCGCTGCTGCGTATCGAGAGGCTGCAGCGCAGATTTGACGTCGGTGTGTTGTATGGAGACAGACCCGAGGCTCTGTCGGCAGTCAGTGTAAGCCAAGTGAACCTGTGGATGTCGGTGGAGGCGACCAGCACGAGTATCCACTACGACGCATACCGCAACGTGCTCGTGGTGCTTCATGGCAAGAAGACGGTGAAGCTGTACCCTCCGGCGCAGACCAAACACCTGTACGCTCGTCCTGTCTACTCGAGCTCGTCCAACCACAGCGCAGTCAACCACGTGAATCCTGATCCAGATGCTCACCCCGACTTTGCTCAAGCTCAGCCGATTGTTTTAGCTGCGTCTGCTGGAGGTGCGTTCGAGTTTAGAGCTCTTAGGTGGATGAGGTGTCTGATAATGTGGTGCTGCGGCCTGCAGATGCGATCTACATACCAGAAGGCTGGTGGCATCAAGTCGAGTCGGACCCGTTCACCGTGGCCATCAACTACTGGTTTGAAGGGTTGAGGGAAACACTGGTGAAAACCCCCGACATGGGTGTGTATTACGCGCGTGTGGTGATGGCAGAGCTGGTGAAGAAGGAGACCCGGCGAGCCGTTGACGAAATCCGGGCCAGACACCAACATGATGCGCCCCGGCAAGTATCGGCAAGAGCGGTGACGTTGAAAACCTGCATCCAATCTGAGCGTGAAGCGCGAATGCTACAGTTGACCGACGCCGCGATGAAAGACCTCCAGTTCCAAATGGCAACGGCGTTCGCAAATGACTGGAAGGAGCTGCTGGTAAATGCCAGCGACGAGTTTGCTGCCGTGTTGGTGGACTTTTGGGACCGTTCGCAAGAGGTGGACGCCACTTGGATTGTTGCGGTATTCGAGCTACTGGGCGAGCAGGCAGACGAGGTTCGACAGGGATTGCTGGACAAGTGCGAATGTTTCAAACGCGGCGTGTATCGGAGAGTGGTTGCATCAACTCTTGGTGACCCTATCTAAGTGTACAATTAGAGGTTGTCAAGTTGAACTTGAAGGGTGATTGAAGCCTTGGGACCTGCCCGTTAAATCGTTCAGGCTTTGTGTTCCTTGTCTTTTTCCCACGAGCTCAGCATTTGAGAGCGGAACGATCCGAGAAATGCCCATCGCCCATCGCCCTGCCTTCGTGCGTGGCGCCAAAGCGGTACGAGGAACGCAGCTCATCACGTAGTCTACCGCAGACTGACGACACTTGCTGTCCGTAGCTCTTCCTGCTGAAGCTCGAAGGCGAGCCCAGCTTCGGCGTCGAAGCGAGAGCGGTGGGTGGAGCCAACGGCCGCACCACCTACGTCGCTAATCGAGTTGACCCGCTCTCCCCTGCGGATCGCGCGGGTATCACGCGCGGTACGTTTGTCTAGCGGCTTCAGGTTTCACTTCGCGTCACTGAGTAGGCGGATGGTGCAGGCGACGAACTCTACTCGATCCAAGTGCTGGGAGTAGACCGCGACGCGTACTTCTGGTGCGACAATGCGTTGCAGCGCGTCGAGCAGATCCGCGAGATCTGGGTTGTGAAGATCTGGGTCACAAAGCGTCCTGGGAATCGAATCTCGGAGCTCCAGCAGCGCCGCTACGACTGCATCCAACATAAACTGGTGCGACGCTTCCATCGCTCCTGCAGTAGTCGCTGTCCTCTCAGACTGACACTGCCCGTTTTGTAGACCCGAGCCAAGTCGATCCGTCTTAACGGTATACAAACGTCAGAGGAGTTCATCCAGTCGCAACTGGAGAAGGTTGTCGTGCTGATCTATGACTACGAACACGCGTATTTCGGTTCGCTGTGGAAGACGCTGTCGGAAGAAGACCGCGCAGACATCGCCATTCCAGTGGCTCGCTCGTTTGTGAGCGAAACGCGTCTGCCTGGACTCGCAGGTGCGACGGTGGACGGAGCAGCTACACCCCTCCCTTCTCTTCCATCGACGCCAGCGCACTCGACAGCTCACTCGACAGCGCATTCGCCAGCGCACTCGCCACGCTTCACGCCGCAGTCTGTCGACATGACCACAGACCCGGAAGCGACTGAGTCGGAAGTGTCGACGCCACCGAGAGCCCGCACGCCTGATGAATCCGAGGGAGGGGAGACACCGCCACGCCGCCACGTCTTCATTCCACTCGCGACAACGTACGCGCCGAATCGGCCATCGATTGATGTAAGCGAGTTGACAGCCCCGATTCGAGCGAAGAAGAAGCAGCGCATGAGCGAACGGATCAGCGTGTCCGTCAAAGAGGAGCTGGCGCAGTCACCGTGAAGAGCTTGAAGAAATGTATTGACGAAAATGGTGCAGCTGACTGATATACTGAAACAAAGGAATACGAGCACTGCCAAGGTACCGGTTACGCCCTCCGTCTTAAGTTCGCACTGTCACAGAAGAGGGGTTTTCCACAGGATTCCCGCCAATTTTGAGGCGAAAACGTCAACCCAACACAAAACGAAGCAACAGAGAAAGCCATGAGCACGCGACGATCGGCGCGAGTACGCGGACGCGAGAGCGACGCCGCAGACAGCACAGCACTTAGTGATGGTACGGATTCAGTTGCAAGGCCGCAGGCGAAGCGCGTGCGTCAAAGCGTCGCGCAGAATGCCGAGACAGAGGCAGTTACAAGTCAGAAGAGTGGCGACTCGCCCGAATGGATGCATCGCACTATGACGCCAGCCAAGCGTGTTGAGTGGGACGCTGTGATGAAGACACACTATCACCTTGAGAAGCCGGCTGATCTGTACGACTTGTTCGAACTGGCGCTGCACCTGTCACCGAAGGAGCCTCGAGGTGTGAAGCTGCGGTCTGGGCCATTAGTGGGCTGGTTTTCTAACCCTTGCGTGCTCTTTTGATACGCAGACGCATTCGTGGCCACCACAGGCATCCGTCTGACAGGACCATTCGACGTGCTCGCGAGAAGCGGCGATGTTGTCAAGACTGATAAGCCGATCCACTTGCACGGAAGATTCTTCCTCGACCCGCCAGAGGTGGTCACTGTCGCTGAAGATGTCACCTCAGACACTGGCGCGCATTGGGGAGTACACCGTGACCGCGTGAACCAGACACCAGCGTACGTTGTGTTTGCGTCGGATGCGAGTGTGTGCAGCTTTGAGCCAGTCGCGCTGAGTATCTTCTCAGTTCTTCACGATCGCTTGAAAGAGAAGAAGGGCAAGAACGAGGCCGAGCAGCTCCGACTCATCGACGCATATCTGCTCAACCGCACTACAAAGACACCGAATGCAGTGCGAAGCCAACGCGCGGGTGAAGCTATCGCACCGTCCCTCCACGGCCTAGGAATCGTCGTTCCCGTGGATGCCAAGCGAGACAGCGGCAACCGTGAGCTCCCCGTCGCGGGCCAGGCACTCCGCGATCTTCTGGCTCAAGTCGTATCGGGCGACGCCACAGCCAGAAAAAAGCTCACGAACCTCATCACTCGTGCCACGATCGCGAACGACGAGTGCGACTTCGGCACTGGGCTGCTGCTTGGACTGGATCTCTTTACCACTGGCTCTGCCCTTCAGGTTCGTATACAAACGCTCCCTCCTTTGCTGGCTGAGACTCTTCTGACGGGCCTGTTCACTTGTAGAAAGAGTCATGTCAGTTGTTGCGTGTGGCCTACATGCTGCTTGGTCGCAAGGAGTTCGCGAAGGTCGCGAGCGATCACGTCAAGCATCGCAAGGACCTTCTCTCGCCTCTGCAGTCACTACTTGACGCCCACGTCAGCGCAGACTCCGCAGCGACGCCCGTCCAGCTTCCATAGACAGCGTCCGTCCAGCGTGTACACAGAAGAATATTCGCTGAGTTCTTCGACGACGTCTCGCAACCAATCGATGTTGAAGTCTGGAGCTTCGATGCATGCGTTCGAATAACCCAAACTAGTTCCCTTACTCAAACCAAGTCATTTTTATTTTCGGCGTCTCTCGACGCTATCTTCGGGCAGTCGATCGTATTTATCTGAGGCAGTCCACTACTCGTTCTCACACGTCGCAGACGTTCCGGGGAAACTATTGGCTGCCGCGTGACGTCCGGCGGTCTCATAATTACTGGCGGCGACGGTACGTGGCGATCCACGCGAAGGAGTGATGGTCTGCTGAGCTGCCCAGTCGAGCAGCGCATCTGTCTGGCGTCGTCGCAGGGCTGTTGCGTTTGGCCGGGCGGGCGCGGCCACCCACCCGCTCGCGGCCTGTGCTTTGGCTCAGCCTTTCGCACTCTTGCATCAGCCGTGGCTAGCGTGCACCTCTTTTTCATCCCCACCAACTCACTCGCCCTCACAATGTCGGCCCCACCAGCCCCTGCTGCGCTCGCGCCAATGGAGCGCTCGTTCTGGTACAAGGAGGCGCTGACCGAGGACCTGTACATCTCATCCACGCTCAAGCGCGTCATGTTCGAGGCCCAGTCCAAGTTCCAGACCATGCAGATCATCGAGACCACGGCGTTCGGCAAGACGCTCGTGCTCGACGGCAAGACCCAGTCGGCCAAGAGCGACGAGGCCGTGTACCACGAGTCGCTCGTGCACCCGGCGCTCATTGCGCACCCGAACCCGAAGACCGTGTACATCGGCGGCGGTGGCGAGTTCGCGACTGCGCGTGAGGTGCTCAAGCACTCGTCGGTCGAGAAGGTCGTCATGGTAGACATCGACGAGGACGTGTGCAACCTGTGCCGCAAGGAGCTGCCAGAGTGGTCGGAGGGCTGCTTCGAGGACCCACGTCTCGAGGTGCACTACACGGACGCGCACGCGTTCCTCAAGGAGTACGACGGCAACTTCGACGTGATCATCATGGACATCGCCGACCCAATCGAGGCCGGTCCAGGCTACGTGCTGTACACGGAGGAGTTCTACAAGTACGCCGCGACCAAGCTCAACAAGGGTGGCTACATCGTCACGCAGTCGGGCCCAGGCGCGCTGTATAACTGGGACGAGTGCTTCTCGGCCATCTACAGCACGCTCAAGACCGCCTTCAACACGGTCGTGCCGTACACTGTGGACATCCCGTCGTTCGGCTGTATGTGGGCCTACACCATGGCCACGAACAGCGACGATGCCGCCACCACCAAGAAGGCCATCGTCGAGCGCCGCATCGACGAGACCGACGCGCTTGTGCAGGCGCGCATCCCTAAGCAGCTCAAGTTCTACGACGGCGTGAGCCACTTGGGCATCTTTGGCGTGCCAAAGCCGATCCGTGACTCGCTGGAAAGCGAGAAGCGTGTCATCACCGTCGACAACCCAGTGTTCATGTACTAAGTAATACCTATCGAAACCAACAATACACATCGGATGGTACCATACCTACTTCCCATGAAGGCCACCTCCTTGCGTTGACTACGCGTGAGCTCGACATGAGTGCGAGAGTGTGCTGCCTGCTGCTTCGAGGACACTCGCCGAGCAGGAGCGCGGACCTGCGATGAGGACTGCACTTCACGGTATGACTTCCCGCGTGGTGGAAGGAACACAACTGGGTGTTGTCTGTACAATACTACGCGGGTTTCTGATTATCATTCGGTTGTTTATGTCTGCTCTAAGCCGAGGCCTCCTCCTCGTCGACTTCGCCGATCTCGAAGCGCTGGTACGCCGCGACCTTGACGTCCACGCCAATCTTCTTGGCAGCGGCCTCGACGAAGGCGCCGACCTTCGGGTTGCCTTCCTCGATCAAGTGGTCCTGCTCCAGCAGCGTGAACTCGCTGAAGAACTTGGTGAGACGGCCCTCGGTCATCTTGGCGACAATGTTGGCTGGCTTGCCCGAGTCCTTGACCTGCTCGGCCAGGAACGCACGCTCCTTCTCGACGATCGCCTCTGGCACGAACTCGCGCGAGAGGTACTTTGGCTTGGCCACCACGATGTGCATGGCCAAGCGCTTGCCGAGCAGCTCCACCTCCTCAGCCTGCTCAGGCGTGACCGTGGACGACGGGTACTGCAGGGCGACCAGCGCACCGGCACGGCCAAGGCCGTTGGCGGCCTGGTTGTGCAGGTAGCTGCAGATCGTGCCCTCAGCGACCTCGAACTTGACGGCGCGACGCGCGACGACGTTCTCGCCGACCTTGCCCACGAGCTCCGGCACCTTGTCGGCGACGGTCTCTCCAGCAACCGAGAGCTGGCCGAAGATCTCACCTTCCAGCTCGGTCGTCAACGCACCACCGACAGTGGTCGACTCGGCGAGCGACTTGGCCACCTGCGCCACGAGCTCCTGGAACTTGTCGTTCATGGCGACGAAGTCGGTCTCGCTGTTGATCTCGACCATGGCGGCAGCCTTGTCCGTGACGTGGATGCCCACGAGGCCCTGCGCCGTGGTGCGGCCGGCCTTGGCGCTGGCCGTGGCGATGCCCTTCTTGCGCAGCCACTCGAAGGCGGCTGGGAAGTCGCCATTGGTGGCCACGAGCGCGTTCTTGACGTCCTTGAGCGGCGCCTCGGACGCCGCGCGCAGCTTCTTGATGGCCTCCATGTCCGGCTTGTACGTGCTCATGCAGCGGGTGCGAAGCGAGGCGCGTAGCACGCTGCGAGTGGTCAGGAAGGACGCGAGCACCATGGTGATCGATGTGGCAGTGCGGGTACTAATGGCAAGTGTGCGGTGGAGAGGCGGCAGCCGAATCTACTGAGATGCGATGCTGTGGACGCGAGCTGAGCTGGTCGGACGAACGGATCCAGTCGAGTGGCCCGACGGCGGTGGTGGCCCGGAGGGTTACACCGTAACCGGCGGCAAGGACACGCAAGGCGACCCCTCGGAACAGTGACACTGCGAAGATGACCTGAATAGTGCACTGTCACAGAGATTCGCGTCGGCCGAATGGAACTCTTCACCAGATTCAGAATGGGAATGGAACGCATTGGAATTTAAAGATGCTTCCGAGGACCTCTGTGGGGTCTCATAGGAGTTAACTGCGTGGCGCCTTCTCTCGCGTCTACGCCTAACGGATCATTACTTCAAAAAGCTGCTTAGCACTGGCCCTTGTCCAGCTTGCCCAGGGCGCAGGCGATTCGCGGCGTGGCCTTGCCGCACACGCCGTGGAGGATCATGTTCCACTGCGCCGTGTTCTCGCTCGCCAGCGGATAGTGCTCGTCCACCCACGAGCCTGTCACCTTCTTGCTCGCGTCCAGCTTGAAGCCGCCGAACTTGCCGCTCAGGTCACCCTTCTCGCACACACTGAAGTCCTTCGTGTAGTTGCCCGCGTTACACGCGTAGCTCGGGATCTTCGGGATGCACTCGGCCGTCTCCGCGAACTCCGAGTTCGGACCGCACGCCTTCGTCGGGTCGTAGTGGTTGCCCGTGAG
>JAADXN010000119.1:0-45163 GCA_023337875.1 Pythium apleroticum | reverse complement strand
TCCGTTGCTCGAGTCCTTCGTGCTACTCGTCCACATCCCGTTGAAGCCCGCAGTCTTGGCTTCGGCGCGTATGTCAGCTCCTGCTCCAACGATTGGCACGGTACACGAAAGTCAGCAAGTCAAGTCGCGCGTTCCCGAAGTCCGTGTGAGTGTCTGAGCGACGCCGTTGCTTTTCAGCGACCGCTGACCTCAGCCCTCGGACGGACTGGGCCGCAGGCTGACGAACTCGCCAGTCGCCACTGAGCACACGTCACACGCCCGACACACCACGTCTGACTGCGGCCGTCGTGTCGAGCGTTGCGTGTTGTTTGCATGTTGTTTGCGTTTCGAAAAGAAAAAAAAAGAAGAGATAAAACCACGTAGAAACAGCAGAAAACTCACGAAAACCACACAAAAAAGCTAGAAAGCTACAGTAGGCAGTTCGAAAAAGAAAGCAGAGAGATCAAACGAGAACGATCAAAAGAAAAAGAAGACGAGAAAGACATCCAGCATTCTACTCACTTGCTTGTCTACTCGACGCAGTCCACGCGTCGTTCCTACCTCGTGAGTGTTGTTCTCAAGTCCAAAAGGCCATCTCCTGCTGCCGTCTAGGAGTTGCCCGGCCCGGCCCGGCCCGTTCGTGCGTGGCGTGGCGTGGCGCTTGGCAGTGGGATCGCACCAAGGCGCAGGCACACGTGTCCATGCTCCGTCCCATCGCGACTCTCTCGAGTCGATGCTTGCGGTCGTGGTCGTGGCGGCGGCGTTTTTTTACGATCGGGGTGCTGAGTTGCTGAGTTGCTGAGTTGCTGAGTTGCTGAATCCTGCGAGATGTGCTGCTATCTTCTCTGAGATCGAATGGCGTCATCCTGAACCCGGTGTTCCGTCGGTCATTGACACCCGAGAGTAAAACGGTGCCTGACGCTAGGTAGCCAAACAAGTTCTCGGAGTATTAGAAAGCGCAGCAGTTTAAATGTGCGTATATTCTTCCAACATCAGTCAGAACTCGCTCGTGCCTTCACTGCCGAGCTGATCTATCCGTGTTGCCGTCCCAAGTCCATGCTGCTTCCTGCATGACGAAGTCAAAGCCTTGCTCTTAGTATTGGTGCAAGAGAGACTCCACAGGAACGGGAATTAAATTAATCACTGCTTTCATTTGCGTCACGAGATCGGACGAGAATCCCAAGCCCCTCGCGATACTTGACGAAGCTCTTCGGAGCAGAGCTACCGACGCCGAAGAGGTCGAGGTACATGCGGGTTTCAGCATGAAGAGCTGCAGCCACACAAAGCTACGACTGCGGGGAAGCCGAAGCCGCGACTCACGCAACGGAAGATCCTTTCACTGAATGGCGGTAGGTGAACCGCTGCGTCCTCACTGTTCAATGCCCTGCGTCTGCTGCGTCTGCTGCTGCGCGTCGACTAGCTGCTTCCTCCGTCTCCATTTGGTGGAGCGATGGCCACGAGGCTGGAAACACGGCCGAGAAGAACGCGTCTTCGATGATGCCGATGCAAACCATGAGCACGACGTAGCTGAAGAGGATGAGGTACGTGTACACGTAGATCTGGCCGATCCAGGGCGTGAACGCGACCGAGTTGAACGTGTCGTGGATCTCGTCGCCGTTGGCGATCGCAAACAGCGTCGTCGACGTCGCGCCGGCACTCTGGAAACGCGGCACTTTGGCGCCAAACATGATCGTGCCGAAGAACACGTAGCCGACGAAGATGGGCAGCACGCCCACAAGGAACTGGGCCACGCGAGGCAGGCCACGCTGCAGCGTCAGCCCCAGGATGTGGAACCGCGTGTTCACGGTGAGATATCGCACGAGACTGACCCACTGCAGGGCGCAGCACGACGCAAACGCGAGGCACAGGCCGTCCCAGAGGTACAGGCGATAGGAGCGGAACCACGTCGACAGAACGCAGGCCACAGTCGCGACGTTGACGACCAGGATGCCCCAGAACCAGAAGTCACGGGCCTCCGCTAGAAAGATCTGCCACGCGCGCGCTCGGTAGTAGCGAGGCGAGCGAGCGCCGCGAGGAGAGAGCAGCGCAACGGCGGTCTGCGAGTTCCACCACTTGAGCACGAACTCCACGGACTGGAGGCCAACAGCATCCCGACGTCAGTTTCCTCATCAAGACAGATCAGTAGATAATCACAGAGACACGCACCTGGTACGAGAAGATCAAAAAGATGAGCCACCAGTCAAAGGAGGTGCTGCGGTCGAAGAAGATGGCGGGGATGCGCTTGTTGCCGAGGGCCTGCGAGTCGTGGAGACCGAGATCGACGTCGTCCTCCGCCTCGCGGCCATTGATGAGCACGGGCTTGAGCCCGAAGTTGAGTGAGACCTCCAAGTGGCCTTGGCTCTGCAGGTCGTACGTGAACCGCACCCACCACTTGAACAGCTCCGGGGCCTTCGTGCTGTTCGCATCGCTCGTCGCCTTCATGCCGATGAGAAACCGCATCTCCAGCCCGTCCAGTTGGTCGAAGAACGCCCTCGTCTCCGTCGCATTCTCGTACTTGAGCCGCAGTGGCGCCGGCCACTCGCTTTCATCGCGGCCTGTCACGTTGTACTTGTGCGGCTTGCTGACTTCGTCCCAACTCGTCCACACCGTGAGCTCCGGATACGGGATCACGCCCAGCGTGTCGTCCCCCGCCGTGTAGAACTTGTCCAGCGCCACGTCGGCGAGCCTCGCGTAGTTGGCGACCACTCCGTGGAGATGCTTCCGCGTCTCTTCGATCGTGAAGAGCATGCCCACGGGATACGACGACGCGCGCGCCGCGAAGCCGCCGCCGAAGAACTCGTCGTCCACGTTCGCGGCGATCTCTTCCTCCGACTCGAGCAGGAAGTGCGGCAGCGTCTCCGTCACGACCGTGTCGGGCGTGTCCGGGTCGAAGGAGCGCACGCTGCGCGTGGTGTCCACGTAGAACAGCAAGTGGATCCAGTCGTTGGCCAGCGCGCGCTCGTACGGATGCAGCGCGCTGCCGATGGAGACGCTGCGCAGCGTCAGCGCCAGGATCACGCCCACGTGCAGCACGACGCGCAGGCTCTTGAGCAGCGCGGCACCCACATCCACGCGCGTGGCTGCTGCTTCAGTAGCTACGCGTAGCGGCGGTGGCGGCCGCGAGAGATGCGGCAGCGCGTCGCCATTATTGGCGTCGCCTGTCTTCATGTCGACGCTTTCTGATTGTGGCATAAGAGAGTGCGCCGTCCGGGAATCGGGAGCTCTTGGGAGTGAGTGGGTCCTAGTTGAACTTGGTGGGATAGTGTGGTGCACACTAATTCGTGCAAGTGGATGGACTGAACAGGCGACGAGCGCAACAAGCGGAGAGATTCGAAAATGGCAACTAACGACGGACGCGCGACGACCATCGGCAAGTACATCGCGCGCTTCCGCCAGGAGAAGCCGCGGCCGCGTGAGGAGCGAGCCGCCACGGAGGAGGACTTCTGGTGGACGCAGCCCCGAAACCACGGGCTCCGTAGCACCAGTGGGGGCGAAGTTACGGCCAGTGAACGAAGAGGCGTGGACGCGCAGGCGGACACGGAGGACGCCCACGCCAAGACGCAGACGTCGGCGACGGCGCTGGACTGGGAGGTGGAGCTGCTGAGCGATCTGTCGGCGTCGCAGGCGACTGGCAGCCGCGTGGACGGCGTCGCGTCGCTGGCGTCGTCCGCATCAGTGCCGGCGTGGAGCGAGCTGGACTCAGGCGAGCCGTCGCCAGTGCCAGTGCAGTCGGCCAGTGCATTCAGTGCGCGAGACGCCTCAGTGCCACGGCAAAGACTGGGGCTTGTGATTGACGAGCCGCTGGTGGACGACGGCTTCGTGGTGGTCGATGACGCGGCGGAAGACGAAGAAATGAAGGCGCTGGAGACGTCGCTGGAGGACCCAGAGATCGTGATCCAGCGCATTCGACGGCGGCTCGGCTTCCAGCCGCCGCAGCAGCAGCAGCAACGGCACCACTTTCAGCAGGAAGACGAGCATGCGCCGCAGCCGTCGTCAGCGCCAGCGTTCTCCGCGTACTCGCCGCTTCGAGACGGGCAACTGGAGATGGCAGAGCTTCTGCTGTCGTCGTATGATTCTGCTTCTGCGCCGACTTCTGTCGAGAGGCGCAGCGTTGAGCAACTAGAGCTGACGCTTGATGATCACGACTGCGTGGAGCAAGCGTCGCCAGACACGAAGGTGGAGACGCCGTCCGAGATTGTTGGACTCAGTGCTGATGAAGAGGAAAAAAGCGAAACACACAGCGAACAACGGGCGTCGCACTCCGAGGAGCCGTTGCCAGTAGATTCTGAAGCGTCCAAGGCTGGCGAGAATGAGCAGACACACGTTGAAGCGGAGGGCGCGAGTGATGCGTTGAAAGCGGAGGAAAAGACAGACACGACAAAGGCGCAAGAGACCGAGATGAAGGCTGAGTGCGAGTCAGAGGATGACGACGACGGAGCTTCTGAGCAAGCCGCCGACAACGCGCACGAAGCGGCCGCCAGTTTCTCGTCGACTGCATCCGACGCTCGTGACGGAGCTGCTGCAGGCGCATCCAACAGCCGACGAAAGCTACCGCCTGCGACCGACGAGAAGCCGTCGCCTCGGCTTCCGCCGCTGTCTCCTGCACGGAGCCCGATGTTTCGGATGGCGCTCACGCCAAGCGCGTCGCCGGCCATTTCGCCTCGCATGATCGGGGCAAGTCGGCCGCCAGAGCTCACAGCTGAAACGTCCAAGACGCTGGACAGTTTGCTGAGTCTCGTCGTCCACTCGTGGGGAGAGGACTCCTTCTTCGGAGGCAGCGAGACCAGTGGGGACGCCGTCGACAGCCCAACAGCGGCCAAGACTATGATCAATGAAGACAAGGAGTCGTCTACAACAGAAAACTTCGAGATGGTCGCCCAGAGCGACCTTCAAGCAGTCAAAACGGCTTACGCAGAGGAAGAAAAGCAGGAGAAAGATGACATCGGAGGCCTGGAAGACCTGCACGCTACAGACCCGATCGTCCAGATGCTGCGCCAGCGCATCTCGGTGTTTGAAGAAGCGCTGGTTCGGTTAGAAGCAAGCGAAGACCAAGACACACACGACAAGCTCAACGATGTCCGCGCCAGCTAAGCCAGCGTTCAACAAGTGGTTGGTTACACGGGTGGATTTCTCCACAGGAACCCCGCCTTCTCCTGCTGTCTCACGGGTCGGATCTCTTTGTGTGTCGTGTGCTTCTTCACGGGCGGCGTGAGCAGATCCGAGATGGAAGGGAAGTGGAAATCCTTGGGTTTCCCCGTCGCGTCTGTCGCCAGAAACGGCGTGGCGGTGTCGTTGTGGCGCAGTGTGTTGGCAAACGTCGCGGCAACGGGCTGCGTGTACTCCTGTAGACTCATAATGGACGCCGGCGGTGGCAGCAGTGGCACGCGTTTGCCACTCGGGAGCGTCGCGTTCTTGATGATGCGCAGCGGCTTGGACTTCGGCGGACCGTTCAAGATGTCTCGGAGTTTGTCAAGCTGCGTCGACTGCGGGCCCTTCGACGGTGGCTGACTGCAGATGTTGCCGTGGGCCAGGAACTTGATCTGCTTGCGGTCCACCACGAGCTTGCGCTCCCACGCGTCTTGCTCCTGCTGCAGCGCCTCCTCCATCTCCTTCCGCAAGCCTTCGCCACACAAGTGGACGCTCTTGAAGTAGTCGGGGTTCACGGAGCCGTCGCCGTTCGTACCGCCAAAGATCATGTCTTTCGACGGCAGCGTGGAGAACTCGGGGCCGCTACTGTCGCGGTTATTCTCGCGCGAGACCGGCTTCGGGTGGTTCGCGTTGTCCACGAACGGCATCCGCAGGTCTTCGCAACGCGCTTCGCTGGGAGCGTCCGGGTGCTTGTAGTACTCGGCCGTGGGTCTCGGCATCGGGTACACGAAGCCTCGCTGCGTCGTCCACCTCTTGCGAGCCTCTCGCTCTTCCGTTTGCCGCAATTCGTCCGGATTCACGAGACTCATGGCGAGCGACTGGAACTCCGGACCGTACGTGTACGTCGCACGCTGGTCGCTCGACAGTCTCTTCCGCAGTTCCTCCTGGAGGGCGTCTTGGCTCTGTGAGGCAAGCCACGGCGAGTGTCAAAACGCGTTGATGAAATCGATTCCTGCAGGCGATTCAACATACCCGAAGCTTCTGGCCGCTGTACAAGTACACGGGTTGACTGGCACTGGGGTCAGACTTCAGCAGTTCGTCTTCTTGCTGCCTCTTCTGGTGATACGCGAGCTGCTGCTGCTCCAACAGTTTCCTGGATCACAGACAACCCCAAGTGTGGGAGGGAGTACGAATCAGTCGCTCGTTCGATAACATCAACACTGCCATCTCCAGCCATTCGTACCTGCGTTCGTCCAGAAAGTCTCGCTCCTGCTTCGTGCGCTTCGCAGCTTCAAACTGCGGGTTCGTCGAGTCCGTCGGCGCCTTCCAGTGCGTGTACTTGAACGTGTGCTGCTCCGCTGCAGCTCTCGCGTCTGAATCGTCGCCTTCCGGGGCGTCTTCGTCTTCGTTGTTCGTCGCTGGCTCCGCGTCCGTTGCCTTGGACGCCGCCGCTGTCACCCGCGTCTTCTTCTTACCGTAAATGTCTTCAAGCGAGATGCTTTCGCCGTATTTGCTCTCAACCTCGACCAGCATGTGAGCGCTCGGGAACAGATCCAGTTCCTTGACTTCGGCCAGTCGGCTCACGCGCCGCATTTCCATCAGCTTGGTGAGCGCCGCGTAACACGGCTCGGCGACTTTTGTGCGCATGTAGATGTCGGGCATCTTGAGCAGCGTGGGCAGCGCGTACCGCAGCTTGATGCGCTTGAGGTCGATCTCAAACGCCGTGTACAGGCGGTGCGTGAACCGCAGCTGGTCGTTCGCGTACATGCGGAAGCTGTCGCTCTGCGGCTTCGTGCGAGGCAGCGCGCTGTGGACCCGTCTCATGGCGCCATCGGCCAGCCCCTCCAGCACCACCATGCGCAGGTCGTCGTCGATGATCATGCAGCCAGTGAGCACGTCGAGCTGGCCGCTGTCGCACTGCTGCTTCTCTTGGGGCGTCATTTGGTACGAGCGAATGGGCACCGTCGTGTCGGCGAACGCCTGAAGGTTCACGGCCTCCAGCACCCGCATGAGCTGCGAGAGTGTGGCCGTGTCTTTGTAGGGGAATATCAGCACAAAACGAGAGAAGAGCGGCGGGGTGGTTGATGTAGCTGCCGGGAGAAGGGGGTTCTGCAGCACCACATGGAGGCTCAGGGTCGTGCCGCTGACCACGTACGCGCCGGGCTCACGCACAGCTCTGTCGACAGCCATGAGGCCACCTTGCCCTTGTGGTGTTGATCCAGGCGTCTCAGCCAAATCGGCGGCTCCGATCGGCTGGGCACGGCGCTTCCTAGCCAACACGTCCGCCGTCAGCTTGAGCTTCATGTACGGTTTCGTTTCGTGGGAATCCGACGGCGTGGAAGGTTGTGGGACGAGAGCCTTGGCCTTGAGAAGCAGCTCATCCAGGCGAAAGGTGGCCGATCCGAAGGCAAACGTCTCCCCTGAGCGACTGAGTAGTGCGTGCCAGTCGTGCTTGGCGACCTCATCCACTGCGAAGGCCTCCAGCGGCTTGGCTTGTTGCTGGTTGGCGTGGCTGCGTGGCGTCGCGTGGCGCGACGGATTCGCGGACGGGGAAATGAGACCGTCAGCGGGTGCCGAAGGTGGCCGAGTCGGGTCGATGCCGGTCGTGAAAAGTGACTCCCACTTCAGCTGCAGCTTCTGGAGCGCCTCGTCTTGGAAGAAATCGCGGTCGTGGATCTCCACAGTCAGCGCGGACGAGTGTACAGCGTCGTACAACTCAGTCGCGTCGCATCGGCCACACAGAAACGTCGTCGTGTGTTGCCAGTCGACGGTCTCAGCGTGGGCTCTGCCCGATGTGAGCACTAGTCGATCACGTGGATGGTTGTACAGCGTCTTGTCAGGAAAGAATCGCCACAGAGCAAACACTGGTCGACAGGACTGCGCCAGGGCACTGTGAGGACTCTGGCCAGGCGCAGCAGTCCGCGTCTGGTCTACGCCAGGGAGCCGTCGTGCTGTGCCCACAGTGATCGTAAGCGGGTTCAGCTTCTTGCGAAGCGACGGGGAGAGCAGCGGTTGGTCGACGCTGACGCGGATCGTGACGAAGCGAATGCCCGAGTGCTGCGCGAAGCAACTGCGACCAGCGTTGCGCTGCTGCTGGGCCTTCGACGCCGCCTTCTTGAGCTGCGCGAAGATGCTCTGCGTGTCGTCGTCCTGGTGGATCGCCTGCGTCTCGTGCTCGCCCGCGCCACACCATGTCTGCTCGAGATGCAGCTTCTCGCATGCCAGCAGAGCACTCACGTCCAGTTCGAACAGATCCGCGATCAGCCGTCCGCGGCCGCTCGTCGCTTTCCTCGGGCCACTGCTTTTGCTGCTGCTGACTTCGGGGGCAGGTGGAGCTGCAGTCGTTGGCTTGCCTTTTGCGTCCGCGCCTTTGCCTGTCGCTGCTGCAGCTCCTCCACTGGCTGGTGCAGTGGCTTGGTCAGAGAGAACGAAGGCTACGATGGGGTCGTCGTCGATGGCACTGGCGAGTGCCTCCGTGACCTGCACGTCCGGAATCACAGCTTCGAAACGCCAGCTCCCTGGCGTCTCTGGATCTACTGCCGTCCACCCTGCAGCGCCAACGACTGCCGTCTGCTTCTTGCTGCCATCGAGGAAGCGGAAGCGGAAGCTGGGTGCGTGGAACGCCTGGTCTTCCAGTGCCACGTCGATCTGCACCGTGAACGCGCACTTGTGGGCGTCATGGTCGGCCATACTGGCGTCTCCGCCATCCAGCGGCGATGCGAATCACTTAAGAAGAGCGAGACCAAGTGAATGAGACCGTGCCAACGCAGCCAATCCTAAAATAGCGCCACGCCGGACTCGACGCGGCGCTCGGTTTGTTCCTCCAGTGCCACCCCGCAGATCGGCTTTCGGCCTCGTGCGGATCAACGCCCCGTAAGAACGTAGGCGACAGAGAGCCAACGGCCATGGACGCGCAGTACAGCGGCTGCCACTACAAGGCGCGGCGAGTGTTCCTGGGCGAGGAGTTCGAGGTGCGGCTCTTCGACGTGGACGCCGTCGGCATCGCGATTGTGATCTACCAGCCTGCCGACGGCACCAGCGTGCCGCTCAAGTTCACGCGAGTGTTTTCGCGGTCCGAGCTCCAGCAGGCGGGGATCCTGCGCACGCTGGAAGGCTACGTGACGCTCGTGGACTCGCTGGAGCTGGTGGAAGACGCCTTCTTCACGGGGAGCGACGCCGTGCAGGCCGGGCTCAGTGAGCTGTCGGCGTACCAGCTCTCGTCGTCGCTGCCCGGCATCAAGTACCCGGAGCCCATCGTGTCGCTTCAAGCTGCGACGGCCTATCTCACGCGTGCGCCTGTGGGACTCGCGACGTGGAACGCCAGCCGCACGCCTGCTGACGAGAAGCTGCTGCTGGACGTCGTCGCCAAGGGACTGACCGAGCTCTGTCGCGAAAAGCCCGCGGGGCTGGAGGCCGTCAAGTGGCTCGGCCACTGGCTGCTCAACAACAACCCCTCGCAGCCCGCCGTCGCGCATGCAGACTGAGTAGCGTAGGAGTCAGCTAGCTGTGGATAATGTACATACATGCGCTCCCCATTCGTGCATGGTTCACGTGCTCTTCCACGGATCTGTCGGCGTCGGTTCGCGTCATTCTGAGCGCGACGCTTCGCACTCATTGCATACAGAAGCAGTCACTCCGACACCCTCGCCACGTTCGGACGCGCGTGTGTGTCCAAGAGAGCAGCATGGCGGACGAGCTGCAGTCGTCCGAGGAGCTGGCCTTCGTGGCGGAGGAGGTGGACCGCATCATCGTCTCTTGCATCGAGAGCTGTCTGAAGGACGAGGTCTACGACGAGTCGCGCGTGGCCCAGTGGGTCGACACGATCTGCGAGGCCATCATGCGCGGGCTCGCGGAGCTGCGCAAGCCGCTCAAGTACATCGTGAGCTGCCTCATCATGCAGAAGAACGGCGCCGGCGTGCACGCCGCCATCTCCTGCCACTGGGACACCGTCAGCGACGGTAGGGGTTTTGCTTTTGACTGTAGAGATGCTCATGGCGTGGCTGTGTGACTGACGGATGACACCGCGATGGCATTGCATTGCCACAGGCGCCCACGTCGTCAAGTGGCCGAGCGACAAGCACAAGGACCACAACCGCTCCATGTACTGCATCATCACCGTCGGCGGCCTCAGTTTCTAGGACCAGCATTGTCACGACAGTATTCACTCCCTACATCAAATGGCTGGCCCTGTCCAAGTTGATACTCTCGTGACTTGTGCTTTGTATGGTGGGCGTTTGGCGGGAACTATTCAAACGACAGCTCAAGTGGCTTCGCCCGTTACAGCACGCGTCCACTGGACCTGCAGCGTCTCCCGCATCGCTGCTGCTGCAGCTACTGCGTGTGCGTGGCGACTGCAGCGCCACCTGGCGCCATGGCGTGGCATCCGTTCGACGCGCGGCGCAGCGGCCGCGATCCGTTTCCGGACTTCGAAGCCACGATGCGGCAGTTGGGCGAAAGCGACGACGACTCCGACGACGCCCATTATAGCCACGCGAAGAACTGGGCGAGTCAGAGCCAGAGCGGCAGTGACAGTGACAGCGGTGGTGGCAGTGGCAGCGGCGGTTGCCCGAATGGTGGCGCATGCGACGATGCGGGCGGCGAAGCGGCGCCAGTGACGCTGCGCTGGAGCATCGACGCGCTGGCCACGCTGCTGCCGCGGACGTTCTCGCCGCTGCCGCATCAGAAACTGCCGCCAACGGCGACGCCATCGCCAGCAGCAGAGCCACGGCGGGGTCTCCACCGCACGCCCGACCAGATCCAGACTCAGACGCACCGGCGACGGCGACGGCGGCGCTGGAGCGGAGGCAGTTGGGACAGCAGCGAGCACCGCGCGTGGACGCCTCCCAGCACCGGCGGTCGCTCCCCAGGCTTCTTTGAGGACGAAACGCAGTACCACGTCTTGCGCACGCCTGCCGCCGTGATTGAACGCGAGCAAATGCAGCTGCAAGCGCAGACGCAGCACCACGCAGAAGGCAGCGCCGGCGCTGCGAGTGCCGAGTACACACGGTGGCGAGCGCCCGAGGCGACGCGGTGGCTCGAGCTGCATCGACGCTGCGTGGAGACGATGCAACTGTGCGAAGAGCGACTCCGCGAGCGCCAGCACAAGCTGCGGAGGCTGCCGATCCCAGCCAGCAAGCTCAAGCTACGCCGGCGATCGACGCCCAGCAGCCATAGCGGCAGTGGGAGCTCAGCGAAGACGCCTGCGGGGCGGTCGGAGGACTCGTTCATGATGAAGACGCCGGTTAGAAGCGCGACATCAATAGCGACTCCGGGTCGGGAGCCCCTAACGCCGGTGGTGGCTACGCGGCTGAGCTTCGGGTCGATCGACCTGTCGCCCATTCCGGTTGATACGGCTGAGAAGAAACGAGCACAGGCCATCGCGATGCCAGGGCACGACTCGTCTCTGCCAACAACGCCTGCACAAGGAGCGATCACGAGGAATCCGCCTGCGTTTGGCTCGATAGACAGCTTCACGACGCCGACTCCGTCGCTTTCGGAGCACCCGAACGATGTCCTCACGCCATCGTTCGCATCACTTCGGTTTGCAACATCAGACCACGAAGACGAGGAGGAGAAAGACAACAAGGAGAACGACCAACCGTCCAGCAGCAGCAGCAGTGGGGACGTGTCAGCCTCGTCGCTGAGGACCATGTCGCTGCTGCGGGCAGGAGCAGATTCGTCCTGTTCGACGTCGTCATCCCCGCTTACGCCACCGCCAACCGATCACGATTCGGTTCGATCCCCCACTGACCAAGAGAAGGAAAATGAGGCGATCGCAAAGAGGCAGCTCTCGTTCTTGGCGGCGATCGAAGAGGAAGCACAGGCGAGAGACACGAGTCGGATGGGCGAGAAGCTCCGACAGACAGAAGAATCCGAGTCGGACGTCGCAACGGACGTCGGCGCTGGTCAGCGAAGGATACCAGGCCAGTCAAGACTCCAGACTCGACAGCAGGCACTGCAAGAGCACGAGCGACGACTCGCAGTGCCACCAGCGACCTCCATCGCGTCGATCTACAAAGAGGCGCGTGCGCTGGGCATCAATGAGCCAACAGCCCAGTGGGAGTACGTGCAGCTCATCTCGAAACAGACGGCATCCCAACGGAGACCCATCTAACGCAAGCAGTGCACGGAAGACTGGTCTTGCAATCGACAAGCAAGGGGCTTTGTTTTGTATTTCTCCTATCTCAACCGACCAAACGAACTGGATAATAACTTATGAATAACGGAGCGGCCTTCACACGGCCCGCGGCGCTGTTGCCGCAGTGCGCTGCGTATGCGTCGTGTACGTCGCCGTGTTCGTGGCATTTGTGCTCGCCGTCGTGGTCTTCGGCCTTGCGCCCAGCGACTGTGATCGCTTTGGAAGCACAGGCGGCGGTGGCACGCGAAAGTCTCCGATAAAGTATCCGTCCGACTCGAGCGCCGTCTTCATAAGCTTCTGCTCCGCAGCGACCGACCGAGGCGAGCCGTACAACTCGGGTCCGCGAGGCGAGTTGGACGCAGAGCCGCCCGTAGACCGCCGCCCGTGGTGCAACAGAGCCTCGCCCTTGGGCTTCAATGGCATGCTGTGCGACGGAAACTTCCATCGGTGACGCCGAAGACCAGGCAGCTGCATGCCCGAGCGGGGAGAGGTCGACGCCGACGACGAAGCCGACGACGTCGCTGCAGCTGCAGCCACAGGCACTTCGTCGCTACTGGACTCGGCGCCGTCGCTCCCAGTCGACAGAGGCGTCGCCTCAGTCTCAGATGAGCTCACTCCTTCCGTTGTGCCAACGCCGTCAGACGCACGCGCTTCTTCCGACGAAAGCGGCTCTCCCGCGTGCGTGGCTGTGCTCGCTCCTTCATTAGCGTTCTCCTCTCCAGCTTCCGGCGTCGCGCTGGCACTGCTCTGTTTCATGTCCCGCGTGTTCGCTGCTTTTGCATCTTTCCGTTTCTCTCTCGTCGGCTTCATCGTCTTCGCCTTCACTGCCGGCTTGCCGCTGCCCGGGACCTCCGTGCACGAGTAGAATCCCTTGGCGACTTGGCGCCGCCGCGAGCTCACAAACCAGTAAAAGCCCACGACCGCCAGCGCGATCATCGTGTTCCGCAGCGTCACGAGCAGCACGAGCTGCACGAGGGCGATGGTCAGCAGCGCTAGCAGCGTCAGCACCAGCGCCGCGACGCCCGCGAGCACCAGCAGCCCCATGCGTCTTGTCGTGTTGTCAGGAGCGTCTCCTGTTGCGTTCTGGAGGTGCGTACGTACAATACAGCGCACGAGCCCGTGCTGACTCGACCCAACTCGCCTCTTCTTCTTCGCGCGGATCGAGAAAGTACTTTGCGGGCAGTCAGTTGGCAGATCCCGCGCCTCTTGCCTGCGTGTCGGTGGCTCGGTCCTCTCCTCCCGCGCCCCGCTTAGACCTCCTCACTCCGCCGGCGCTTGTGGTAGTGGCGACGACTGCGCTGTGCAGGAAGAAGCAGAACCGACACAGAGAGCTCTCTGCGGAGGTCCTGGCGCCATGCAGCGCTCGCCGACCAGCTGACAGCCAGCAGCAACGGCGTCCCAGCCGCGAACCTGAGAAGCGGAGCTCACGGGTGAGTAACTGTGCGATGGCTTCGTACCAAAACAAGGTGAAACCGTCCCCGATATCACATAGGATGCGTAGCTTTTCAAATCAGCCAATCATAGCGCTTCAAGCTTCATTAAGCAGCCAATCAAGTACGGATATTTCGATCTGTCACCTGAAAGCGGTACTAGTCTCACCATTCGTTTCTCTTAGGCGAAGATTCTGCGGCGGCGTGGGGCCAGTAAGAGCAGTGAGGGGATGGGCGCGGCGCCTTTTCGGCGTCTTGGTCGAGAACGCAATGCTGGCTGCGCACGTCGCAGACATCGTCGCTGCTGTGTTGCCAGTTGCCGCAGCCTTCATGCGGCTTCCAGGTGGTCCTTCTTGGTGTCGCCGTCCCTGCTGGTAATGGGTTAGCAAACCCAGTAGCTCACCCTACGGTGTTGGACATGTCACTGGGCTTGGCTCGTAGTGTCCTACTGTTCTCCACTGCCCAGTGTTAAACCACAGGACTGGGTGGGCTGCTCAGAGACTGCCTGGGCGAGGAGCTCCATTCCAAAAGCGACTTATCCACGGCGGATCTCGCAAGCAGACCGACACAGCGGCCACATGTTGAAGTGGTCCATGCAGCACCAGTGCCGGTCAGTCAGTCAGACAGAGACCCCCCTCAATAGAAGAATCCCTATGAGAACAGATATTCTTTATAGACCCATGAATCAAATGATCCAGACCTCTCATAAATGGTTCTTCGATCTTTTACGGGCGCGTATCCATTTTCGCCACAAGTCCATCAACGCGAATGCGCGCGACGCTGCTGCTTCTCGCTGCGGGCGCGTGGCTTGCAGCTACAGCCACAGACCGTGATAATGGCGGCGGTCTAGTCCGCGACTCGCGTCTGGATCTGCCGCTGGCTGATCTGCTAGCGTTGACCATCGAAGACGCGGCGCGGGACGACTTGGACCTCCACCTCCAGCAGGCCGTCACCCAGTGCCGCCTGCGAGGCATCAGTGGTGTGGTGCAGAGTCGCCCTCGCGTTGCCACGGCTGACAGTGTCGATCTCCTGGCACAAACAGAGCGAGGTGACGAAGACGAGGAGCAGTTCCGGCGTGACGTGGCCTACTGCCACCGCCTGCGCTACGTGCGCCACGTGCGAATGCGACAGCGCGCACTGTGGCAGGCACTCGATGAGCCACGAGAAGAGACGCCACCGCAATCTGTGGGCGTGGTTGCGGCCCAAGAGTTCGACTACCAGACGTTCTTCGAGACCCACGCTGTCCTGCAAGTGCCCGTCGTGCTGCAGCCTCCGGCGACTCCGACCGCCGACCAGTCCATCGGCTCGATGGGGCTCACCGGTGACGAGCTCCAGCAATTCATGCGTGATTGCTTCGCGCCAAATCGACGAGTCGCGCCGTTGCTGCTGGAAGACGACGAGTGTAAGGCTCTACTAGACCAGTTCAAGGTGCCGTTGGCCGCAGTCAACAGCTACCTCCCACGGACCAACGCCTCGGAGGCTTCCGCTCTTCACGCTGCGCTACTCACCTTCTCTGAAGCCACCAGCTCCGCACTGTCGCCTAGTCAAGTGACGTGTCCGTTTGGATTGCACACTTTACTCACGCCGCTCACCAACACTGTCGACTACAGCCTCTTCGACGGCCAGCTCATGCCATACGAGCTGCCAGTCGGTGCGGCTGATGGCTACAGCGAAGTCAGCGTGTCAGCCGACGCTGCTGCCGCTCTCCCATCATCCAGTCTATTCGGAGGACTTGGAAGTGCACGATTAAATGACGCCATGCCTCCGTTGTATAGCGACGAGCTGAGTCCCCACCGCACGCTTTTCGTACCCGGCGGCAAGTTCTTCGCTTCCATTTCCGGCTCCTCGCGCGTGTTGAGGTTCTGCTACGTCGATGCGTCGAATCTCAACCACGTGACCGAGTTGCTGCGGATCGACGCACTCGTCACCAGCGTCGCCAGGTCGATTTTGCTGGATCTTCAGTCTCCAGCGTTCGACACGACGATGACGCGTCGTCCTGAGCCGGACGACACGCTGTGGCCCAACTTCCTGCAGTGGCCAAGGGAAACCAAGCTTCGTAAGCGACGTGAGATGGTGAGCACGGACTCAGCACGTGACCACGCGGTGCCAATGTCCCGCCGCGAGCGGCTGAAGCAGTGGCAGGAAGACCGGCGCTGGGTGTGGCACATCCAGTCGCTGACGCTGCCCGTTCCGCTAGCGCCAGTGGTTATGAACACGACGCGGCACACAGTCACATTGCGCTGGCAGGATTTGTACGAGCGACCGAAGAATGACATCACAGTGTTCGGATATGAAGTGCGCTGGCGACGTGAAGCCGACTTATCAAGTCACCCAGCGGAGACCACAGAAGACATCGGCAGTGGAGCCCTGAGCGGCGCTGTCAACTTCACCCATAAGCATCTCGTACGCAGTGCCATGCCTACGACGCTGTTTGGCGACGACTTTGACGGCAAAGACATCGAAGGCTTGATCTCCGGACTGGCGGCGGACACTCTGTACTCGTTCAGCGTGCGGATCTTCGTGGGTGACACAATGGGCGTCGAAAGCGAGCGGTCGCACAGCGTGCGAACTGCTCCGTGTTCTGTGCCGGACCGGGTGCTTGGCGTCGTGACGGCGTTAAACTACTCCGACACGTGTGTCCAGCTACGCTGGCTCGCTCCAGTCGACAACGGCGGCCGTCCCATCACCTCGTACGTGTTTGCCATGCGACCACTCCACGCACCACTCGTGCATCTCACGCTACAGTACAATCCACTCAAACTGAGCGACGAAGACCGCCTCGTGACGATCACCGACGGATATGAGACGAACCAGGCACGCGGCAGCCGCGAGGTCTGGCTCACAGCGAACGTCTGTGGCCAGATCCCAGCGCAACGCGTCCAGATTCGGGTTGCGGCTGTCAATTCCATTGGTGTGAGCCCCTGGAGCGATACTAGCGCGACGCTGACGCCGCGTGACGAGGCCGGGTTCAGCAAAGCGCGGGTTGTTCCTACGATACGAGGCCGAGGGGATCCAGAATACGCATCCGCTGTCCGTCTCGTCACAGCTGAGACGGTCGACACTGCAAGCTCGCTTCCACGCGTGATTGTGTCAGATTTGTACGAGAAAGTCGTGGTCGCCGCGCCAGGGGCCACGTCCGAGTCGCACTTGGCAGTGTGGCGCGGCCACTTCAGTCCGCGGAGCTTCCACGTCTCCTCCGAGCTGGTGGCGGCTGATCCGCTTGACGCGCATGAGCCGCTCCGCAATGCTCAGGATGTCCACAACCGTGTGGTTCTCATCACTCGAGGCGAGGTGCCGTTCCTGACCAAAGTACTCCACGCGCAACAGGCCGGAGCCCTCGGCGTGGTGCTCGTTGACGTGAGTGACAAGTGCAGTCGCGGCTTCGACCAACGCTGTGTGGCTGGCAGCTCCAAGGCACAAGGCCGTGGCTTCGGTTGGTGGGACCGCCATCCGCATTGGCAACAGATCACCATTCCCTTTGTTCTGGCCAGCCCGGAGGACTCGCGGCAGCTTCAGGATCTGCTCAGTGTGGCGTAGACTTCAGATGGCTACAGTTGGAGACGTTCGTGCGACCTTCGTGCTACCTGAGGATCCTCGTCCGCTAAAAGGTCGCGACTCTTGCCTCCTGTCAAAATCTGGAGATTTGTCATCGTACCTCTACGAATTTATAATCGATCCATATTCCAACGCACGCTCTCGTATTTGACTGCACTTGGAATCTTCAAAAATCATATCCTTCGTGAGAAGGATCTTGAGGGGTCGCGGTGCAGCAACGTGACGGTCTCACTTCGATGCCGTCGCTACCCAAGTGGACGCGCTGCAGATC
Source organism: Pythium apleroticum (assembly GCA_023337875.1). Lineage (NCBI taxonomy): Eukaryota > Oomycota > Peronosporomycetes > Pythiales > Pythiaceae > Pythium > Pythium apleroticum. Next base: position 27,702 of record JAADXN010000119.1, on the reverse strand, counting down.
CAATGGACGACGACCAGACACATGCAGATGGCCGTGTTGGGCGTGAGCCAGCGTCTGTGTCGGCCTCTGACGTCGCCATGGCTGCCGTGAAGCAAGAAGCCGACGCATTGGATGATGACGAGATGATGACGAGTCCTCGGGACGCCGCTGAGTCCCAGTGGAATCTGGAGGAGCACGCGCGGTTCATGCAGGCGCTGGAGACGTACGGGGGCGAGCAGAGTGGCGATGAATGGCGAAAGATCACGGCCGTGGTGCACACGCGGTCGATGGACGAGGTACGGCTCCACGGGCGCCGGTATCTGCAGCATCTCATGCATCTGCACCAGCTCCAACAGCAACAAACTCAGACGGCCCAGCAGCAGCAGAGCCGTCTCCTGCAGCTCAGTCGCATGGGAAGGTCTCCGCTATTGGCGCAGGGGCTCGACCCACTGCAGTACCCACTCACTGCGAGTCGTGAGATTCAAAACAATCAGAACGATCTCAACGGTCCCAACCACAGGATGGGTTCGGATGAGGCCGGGGGATCCAAGGCAGCAGCGTCAGCGACCAAGGCTAAGGCGGCTGTCAGCAGAGCGACGACGACTCCCAGTCCACTCAGTGCCGCCGCATTATCGGTGGCGAACGCCATGAATGCCCATGCATTTACCAAGCAGAGTGACGCTCAGCCTGTCACTCTAGCCAAGAATCCAAGTGTGTCAGCCAGCGGAGGAAGAAAGCCCAAGGTGTGGTCGTTCCAAGAAGACAAAACACTGGAGATAGCACTTGCGTCGTGGCAGACTGGGAAGCCGTACTCATGGCCGAAGATCGCAGCGACGCTGCCTGGCAAGACCGCGAAAGACGTGCGTCTCCGGTACGAGCAGCTCGTGGATGACGTGTCCAGTATCGAGACCGTGGGGGGACTCAAGCATCCTCCCCAGCCACAGAGCAGCTCCAATCCAACAGCTACCACGACGTTGTCAGCGTCACTGCCACCGAAACCACCGACCGCCACAAGCTCCGCAGCCAGAGTCGGTAATCCGTACGCACGGCCGCCTCCGCACTCTGGACTCAGCAGTCGAATCGCACCACCTCCGCCAATCCAAGTGCCACCTCCATCTACTAAAGGTGCGTGGTCGCTCCTTACTCTCACGGCTTCCCCATCAGTGTTCCTTTTCTCATGAACCAGACACTTTCCCCTCTAGCAGGAAAACCCACGAGCAGTCTATTGGACTCACCAGGCATTTTCCCTGGCAGCACGCGTGGCCGCTTCGTCATGACGCCGAGTTTTGGTGGCGGCAGCAGCGTCATCAACGGCATGCTCAGTCCGACGTTTCTCGACTTTCTGGCCAACGAAGACAAGCAGCCGCTGCCGTTTTCCGGCATGAGCGACTTGCCATCGCCGCTGTTGCCGTCACCCGCGTCCGGCGGACCCTTGACGTCTCCTTTGGGGCTGGACATGGGCACGACAAGTGGCTCGCGGAGTCGCAGCAGCTCGCGGATGACGCCCAAAGGCCTCACGACGCCGCGGATATGGCAGGAGTTCCTGTCGGAAGACTTCAAATTCGACGCCAAGGCACCCAGTCCACGGCTTTCTGGTGACGGCAGTCGAACCACAGCCGCAAGTGCAGGGATTGGCAACCCACCGAGGCGAGAAGGCGCAAAACGCGACGAGACTCTGCGCGATTGGACTGCCAGCGAGCGGAGACTCCACGATATGAAGTCTGAGGACTGACTGTAGGACGAGCAGAGAGACTAGGTGGTGTGTAGCAGTACAATAGCAGTATGCGATGCAAGGCTACGAAGAAACGACTGTACATGTAGTACGAGTATGCGACTCAACCTCCTCTTTCAGGATGGCGCTCTGTTCTTAATCGGCTGTCGTCCTACTGCTACGTGCTACCCCTACTGCTACTTACTCCTACTATCTACTTACGACCTTCGACGCCTAATTCACTTACTTGGTGACTACTGCTACTAACTACTCGCTTGCTCTTGCCCGCCTTCCTTCTCCTGTTCCCCGACGCTGTCGCGTGCCTCTGCCTTCGAGCAGCAAAGGCCCCTTGCGACGGTCTCCGTTAATTCTCTCTCTTCCCGTCGGTCCGCAACTGCTTACACGTTGAAGCGCGAAGCCAGGAAGTTGCGCAGCGGCTCCGGGAAGCTCGCAAAGTACTTGGGCCAGTTGTCGCCCAGACTCGCCTTGAAGCCGTGCACGATCTGGTACAGCATCTCCTTTAGCTCGGCGTTCTGGACGTTCGCGCCTTCCAGCGACGCGATGGCTCCGCACATGTACATGAAATCAGGCACGATGCCGTTCGGGTTCACCTTGACCATGTAGCACAGACCGAGGAAGCAGTGCTCCTTCTCCTCCGGCGACCGCACGTGGGCCAACGCGCGGCACCAGCGCTTGGCGAACTCACCCAAGTGCGGCGCCACGGCCGACGGACAGACCATGCCGAGGCGGCCGAGCGTGATCGCGCAGTTCTCGATCAGGTTGCGCGGCAGCTTGGGGCGGTTGATCATGTTCACGAGCGGGCCGAGGCAGCTCTCGACGTACGGCTCCATCTCGGCGCCGATCTTGATGGCGATCTCGCCCACCGACCAGCTCGCGTTGTTGCAGACTGTCGGCATGTCTGGATCGATGTTGTCGATGAGCACCGGCAGCATCTCACGCAGGCCTGGCAGCAGGATCTCTGGTGCGTACTTGGCGAGGTCTCCCACGACGCCCATGGCGCTCTGGCGCACATCCAGCACGTCGTGCTTGATGCACGACATGAGCAGGTTGAGCACGTTCGAGTTGGCCACGAGCCCAGGGCTGTTCTGACGCAGACCCTCGAGCATTCCCGAAATGAGGTCGAGCGCGCACACGATGAACTCCGGATCGCCCTCCTCACACTCGGTCGGGCTCTGCTCGTACAGCGCGTCGTTGAGCAGCTCCTTCTCCACGATGCGCAGCGAGCGCACGTACACCGTCATGGCAAACTCCTGGAAGCCGTTGCCCAGCGCCTGCGCGACCGACGCCAGACACTCAAACAGCGGAAGAATCTCGCGGTTCTCGTCGCTCAGCGTGTTCCACTTGTTGATAAGTGGCGGCATGAGGATGGTGATGAGCTCCGGGTCGTTCAGGCTCTCGCCCACCGAGTCGGCGAGCGTGCCGATGGCGTCGTACAGGATCAGCAGGTTCTTGGCCTGGTACTTGCCAAACGCGAACATCAGGTTCTGCAGGATCGCAGACAGGTACGGCGCCAGTTCTTCGCGAGCCTCCTCTTCCAGCGTGCAGAACGCCGAGCACGCAGCCTCCTGGACCTTCTTGTGCGGGTCCAGAATGCGGCGCAGCATCGACTCCACGAGCGGACGCAGCAGCGTGTCGTGGTCGCCCTGCTCGACCGCCCACGTCGCGTACCGACTCAGCGTCCAGCACGTGATGCTTCGGATGAGCGGCGTCGGGTCGTCCATCTTCTGCATCAGGAACGGGAAAAGCTGCGGCAGGTGCGGCGTGATGCCCGTGTAGCAGCCGTCGGCGATGGCGCCGAGCGCGAGGATTCCGCTCTCGACCAGCGTCCACGGCTCCGTGCGCGCGAGGCGGTCCTGCAGAAGCGGCAGCAGCGTCGGCAGGATCTCGTTGCCGTAGCCGTTGGCCAGGTTGTCGAGACTCGCGGCCGAGCAGCGACGCAGGTTCCACTCCAGCAGCGAGTCGTCGTCCTCATCGTCGTCGTCGTCGTCGTCGCCGTCGCTGTCGCCGTCCTCGTCGTCGTGGCGGTGCGAGCCGCCGCCCGTGCTCTTGTGGTGGAAGATGGGCTTGATGTCCTCCGGTCGGTCCGGCACGCTCTCGTCTTGGTTCTGCTCCTCGGCTTCGAACTTGGCGATCTCCTCTTCGCTGTAGACCATGCGCTCAAAGAGCAACGGCACGATCTGGCCCAGGTACGGCTGCAGGTGGCCCTTGATCTGGTCAAACTGCGGCACGTCGCAGAACGCCGCGAAGAACTCGATGGCCTCGATGGCGACGTCCTCGTCTTCATCCTGGCTAGCACGCAGGATGAACTGGATGATACTTTCCAGGTGTGGCAGCAGGTACTGCACGCCGACCTCCAGCAGCAGCACGATGCTCTTGCACACGAGCTTGCGCACTTCAGGGGACGGGTCCTGCGTCAGCAGCGAGATGCCCTGCAGGAACGTGTTCATCTCGACCACGAGCCCCACAGGCAAGTAGATCAGCACGTTGTTGATGCAGTTGAGCGCGTCGCGGCGGAACTCGTCGTTCGGGTGCTGGAAGTACTGCAGCAGCTTCGGGATGAGCACGTTCAGCGGACGCCCCGGCGAGTGCTCGAGCTTCGAGGCCGAGTCCTCGCAGACCTTGACGAGCGCGCCAAACGCACCGGCCACGGCGTGGAGGTTCTGCTGCTGGTCCAAGTACGAGTACAGCGCCGGCATGAGCTCCGGCCACTCGTCCAGGAAGGTGTACTGCGACACGAACGTGGTGACGATGGTGCCGGCCGTGGAGCGGATGGCGCGCACTTCGTCGGTCAGCACGAGCAGCGTCTTGGCGCGGATGAGCGCGAGCATCTCCACCTCGGCGGGCGTCTTGCCGGCGGCGCCGACGTCGGCGGCCTTGATGTTGCCCTTGAGCAGCAGGCCTGCGAGCTGGCGCACGTTGGCGTCGAACTCGGCGGTGGAGAGCAGATGCACGAGGTAGAGGTTGAACTGCAGGTCGCGCTGGTAGTGCTGGAGCTGCTCGTAGCCGCGGCGCTGCACGGCCGTGTCGGGCACGGCGCACATCTGCAGCAGCGCCACGACCTCCGCGAGCAGCGCCGGCTGCGGCTGCCACGCGGCGTCCATGGTGGTGGGGAGACGGAGGAGGCGGAGGGCTGCGTGCGGCGGGGTGGCCACAGATCACGCGGAAGGGAAGGAAGGCGCGAGAGACCCACTTACTTCCACACTAAGCCAGCGGACCGGAAGGAGGTGAGCTGCTGGGCGAGCAGCTCACCAGGCTCAGTCAGGCAGACAGGCAGAAACCCGTTGGACCCACCCGCCACACCAGTGCCACACCACAAGTCCGGGCCCGTGGGTTAGCTGTGTGGTGTGGTGGCGGGAAGATACTGGGGATTCAAACAGCGGGTTCGCGGACTGGGCTTGAGTAGTACCCCCAACTGCAAACCTGACCCGGGTCGAAGTGAAGCGAATCGGAACAACAGCAAAGAGGAATTACCCAACCACCCATTTGGACAAATCGTGAACCTAGAGGGTGGTGGGTGGTGGGTGGGAGAGAACGGAGTTATGTGCGAGTGTTTGTCATCGATTGCATCATCTCCATCTTGGCTGGAGCTCTTCGCATCGAAAGGCGCAAAAGCGATCGAGAGACGACGACCGAACGCACCATGAGCGACGCCATGCAGAACTCCGTCCCGAAGGACGCCAACGACGGTGAGCCGGTGGATAAGGGAGGCGCCGTCGCGTGGGCTAGTGTGGGGGACTGAATGCGTGTGCTGTGGTGTTGTCTGTAGGCTGCGTGGGCGTGGAGTCCGACCTGGCAGGCAAGGCTTCGGGCTGCGCCGGCTGCCCCAACCAGAGCCTCTGCGCGTCAGGCGAGGCCCGCAAGCCTGATCCAGGTAAGTGTCCTGTTCAAATGCCATGGTCGTGGATCCATGGAAGTAGCAGCTCACATTGTTGCATATGTAGCGGTGTCGGACGTGCGTCAGCGTCTGGCGAACGTCAAGCACAAGCTGCTCGTGCTGTCGGGCAAGGGCGGTGTGGGCAAGAGCACGGTCGCGTGCCAGCTCGCCTTCGCGCTCGCAGGACAGGGCTTCCAAGTGGGTCTTCTCGACGTGGATATCACGGGACCGAGTGTGCCGCGCATGCTCGGTCTGCTCGGCCACGAAGTCCACCAGAGCGCTGCTGGTTGGTCGCCAGTGTACGTGGACGACAACCTGGGTGTCATGTCGATCGGTTTCATGCTGCCGAACGCGGACGACGCCATCATCTGGCGAGGCCCGAAGAAGAGCGGCATCATCAAGCAGTTCCTCGTGGACGTGCAGTGGGGAGACCTCGACTACTTGATCATCGACACGCCCCCAGGCACATCCGATGAGCACATCAGCATTGTTCAGGTAAGCTACCATTTAGATCGCATGTCTATCCGCTCGCGACACTTACGATTTCTCGTGTGTTGCAGTACATGAAAGAGGCCGGTCTGGACGGTGCCGTGGTCGTCACTACGCCCCAGGAAGTCGCCCTCAGCGACGTCCGCAAGGAACTCAACTTCTGCCGAAAGACCAAGATCAACGTGCTGGGTGTGGTCGAGAACATGAGCGGCCTGCAGCGCGGACTCGATGAAGTCCAGTTCGTGAGCCCTGATGGCACGGACAAGACCATCGACTTTATGGCGGTGCGGCTCCTGTGTCGGATTTGTCGCGTGCATTTTGTGTCCGAACCTCAATGTCTGTCTTTCTCGTGCTGCAGATTCTCAAGGAGAAGGCCCCAGAGCTTGTGGACTACGCCGTGCAGATGCAGGTTTTCCCTCGCGCTGCTGAAGGCGGTGAGGGCATGGCCAAGGCTTTTAACGTGCCGTTCCTGGGCCGCCTGCCGCTCGACGACAAGATGACGACGGCGTGTGAAGAAGGCGTGTCGTTCCTGGAGGAGTACCCGAACTCGTCCGCGGCGCCTGCGTTCAAGCGCATTGTCGAGGACATCATCAAGGCCGTGAACTAGAGACATGGGATAACAGCAGACCGCACGAGGAAAGTCATGCGCACGAGATAATCGCTTAAATATTTTGCACCAAAGTTATGTTAGCATGTTGTCCATGTCTATCTGGAGTGAGATCTCACAAATGCATCCGCTGGTTTACGCTGGATACAGCCCGACCGTCCTACTGGTGCAGGATGACGACGATGACAGACACGTTGTCTGACGACCCCGAGCGGATTGCGAGGTCTGCCAGTGAGTGGCTGATCTGGCTGTTGGAGTACCCTTCGCTGAGCTTCTCCTTGACGTGGTTCACTGCCTCCTGGCTCGTGATCGTGTCCCACAGGCCGTCGCAGGCCAGGATGAGAAACTTCACTTCAGGCGTGATCTCGATTTCCTACATCACAGACTTGTCAGCTCTAGCAGGCTCAACAGTCAGACTCGAAGCTGCGTACCTTGAATTCTGGATCGCAGATCACGAGGTCTCCGTGGAACTGGCGGTCGTGGCCCTCCGGGAAGGCCCAATACTGATAATCCGTCAGCGCTTTGCCCTTGTATTCCATGTCACCGATGGCTCGCGACACGGCCAGCTCGCCGTTCACGCGGTAGACGTTGACCCACCGCACCACTCTCTCTGCCTTCTGCTTAATCCACGGGTCACTCAGGTCCATTGAATGCAGCTTCGACATCTGCAGTTCGCGTTCTTCTTTGACCCACCCGCCAAGCTGCTCAATGCGCTGCCGTTCGTCTGGACGACCAGGCGTTTGCTCCTCAATCACGTCCAGCGCCACTCCGTTGATACTGACAACGGCACGACTGTCTCCCACGTTCGCGGTGAGTAGTTTGTTACCTCGAATGAGCACGACGGCTGCCGTGCTTCCGTCGCTAACAAGCTAAGGGTGGCGACGTGCGTGCGATTTGGTCAGGTAAGACGCAAAGAATATAACAAAACCGTGACAAGTACGAACCTCTGAAGTCGCTCGTGCGAGGAACTCGCCGTCAATACGCTTGAATGCGTCGATAAAGGCCTGGCGCGCGTCATTTGAAGTAAATGACTCGTGCTCACATAGGTAGCTCAGAAGCTTCTCGTCCAGGTACTTGGCGGCCTACGTCACGGATCATCAAAGTGAGAACCTAGGCATCTATCACAGATACGAAACCACGTACCCGAATGCCGCAGTGGCCATCGAAGAGTGCGTACAGCGAGTGTTTCGCGTACTCCGTAGTCGGTAAGTGGATATTCAGGTCGGGCACGCAGCAGCAGACGTCCTCGAGATTCTTTCGGACGCCTTTCAACGATGTCACGCCGTGAAATTCGCCTCCGCCTGTGAAGCTGACATTGTCGTCGAAAATAACCGTCTCGCTTTCGCCCGTGCAGACTGCATAGCTGTCCCGCGATGTTCGCAATAGCCAGCTAAGCGAGGATTGCAGCGGGGGAGGGCTCTGGCGTGGAGGTGACGCGATTTCGATCGGAGGTGGGGCCGGGGTCGCGTTTTGACGGTCACGCATGAATCGGGGCACGTACTTCCCCGTGGTGACAGGAGGGGAGAGCGTTCGCTGGAGAACAGGAGACTCGGCTGCTGGTGCGTCAAACGCAGGGGCGAGATCTGCAAATCCAGTCGCTGCTTCGAACAGTGGGTTCCGCTTGTTCGATTCTCCGGAATCATCGTCTTCTTCTCCCTCCACCCCTTCGATGAGCGGTCCATTGTCCCCGAATCCGAGACCTTCGTCGCTTATTGACTCGAACGGCGGATCAAACGCGAACATCGCAACGGGGCTGCGAGGTCCGTAGTGCGAGTAGTTGAGCGGGCTGCTCGCGCGGCGTGGGCTCGTGCGCGTGCCTTCACTTGGGTAGTCGTCCGAGAACACACTGTTTGGATCCAGCAGATCTGACTGGAAATGGTGCGATGGAAAGTCTGCTGACATACGCCCGAACTCGAAATTGTCTTGGTAGTCAAACGACACGCTGCGACTCACGCGCGAAAAGCTCTGCTAGATAAGATAAACCACAGGTGTAAGCATTGATCACAGAGACGCAATTTCCGCGTCAAGTCAATGGTGACGTACTCGTCGCGTGACGCTGCTGTGGCCGCGGTTGAATCGGTGGTCGGTTTTCGTGCGAAGCAGCACGGAGATGATGTTGGCGATGGATTTCTGGAAGTTGAACAGCCAGTCGTGCATCTACCAGCATCAAATGAACCAGCAGTATCAATCAGTCAGCATAGGCATTCGTTTCATGGAGTCGGGGAGCAGATTCACAGCAACACACGTTCTCCTTCGAGGCGGCGCGGAGGATGTACTTGCGCTCGGGCAGTCGAATCTGGAAGGCGCCGACGCCGAAGTCCTTCTGCAGATCCAAGCAAATTCATACCCAGTCAGCATCCGTTCTCCTGTCACCTCACACGCATTGCAAATCCAATGGAACGCACCGCCGTGGTTACCGAGTCCACGTTGTCGAGCTGGATGACGCCGCAGCACGTGCGGTCGGAGGGCTTGGTGTCGATCACGTCGTGCTCCGTGCGGTAGTAGAAGAGCACGCTCTCTTGCATCACGAACCAGCGCCGCTTCCACACATCCGGGCTCTTGACGCTCTGCTTCTCCAGGTAGCCCGTCACCTGCGCCATCTCGAACGTGTAGTGGGTCAGGTCGCGCGGCCCGGCGTAGCTAGTCGAGTACAGCTGCATCTCGGCGTTCTCCTCGTCTTCGGACGACGTCGGCGACAGGTTTCCCTGCAGGAAGAACTCGCGCCGGTTGAAGCGCGAGCGCGGCGGCACGAGCGACGCGCTGGCCATCACGGGGATGGCGATGGCGGCGCCGCTGCCGTTGCTGGAGATCCCGATGGGCGCGGAGGGCGCACCGCCAGTCTCTGCGTCTGCGTCGTCCTCGTCGTCCGAGTCCAGCAGCAGCCCACCGCCGTTCGTGTTGGTGTTCGCGTGGCTCGCGAGGAGCCCGTTGTCCGACTGGCTGCGCACGCGACTGGCGCTGCGTCTGCTGGCCATCGCAGCGCCGGCGTCCGCCGCGAAGGCGCTGCGCGTGGGGCGAAGCGCTGCGTCGCCTTCTTCTCCCTCTGCGATTCCCCGCGTGCCGAACATGCCCAATGCGGTCGAGTACGGCGGGGAGGTCCGGTGGTGGAACAAGTGCTCTTTGGGGATTCCGGAATGCCTGCCGGAACCAATTTCAACCGCGCTGCCGGGGCTCACACAAAGACAAGGGCGGAGTGACGGCTTCGCGCAACCTTCGCGCGACCTCACAGCCTCCCGACTGGTCATTGGCTGAAAGTCAGGGGTCACTCGGCTCAGAGCTTCAAGTTCCGTCTGTGTGGAAGCCTGCGGAAAATGAGACATCCAACCCACACTTCAGTGTATCCATCGGTGTGCGCGAGCCGCATCACATGCCCCCCTCACGGGGCATCACCGTAGTACATTCATTCGCTGAATGCCTCCGAGTGTGAGTTGAGTCCACGGCGACACGAGAGAACGAGAATCAATGGAGCAAGAATGCCAACATCAGACAATCAAAGGGTTCGAAATAACTAAAATCCACATCTGCTACGGAGGTCGCCCGCTTGCCAACACTAAAATCAATCAGCCGTTCAATCAATCACGGTGCATTCATCAGTCGCGCGCATTGAGCAGGTCGCGGATGGAGGTGTCGCTGAGGTACTTGCGCACCGCCACCAACGCCTCGAGCTGCACTGACCGCAGGAACTCGGCCTTGAGCTTGTCCAGGCGGTCCAGGCTCGAGCGCACGTTCGGCATGCTCTCGTCGATCTCCTCTTCCTCCGACATCCGCGGGTTGATGAGCCGCGCGAAGTGGAACATCTTGCAGTTGCTCAGCTTCTTCAGCACGCGCATGTCGTCGCTGTGGAGCTTCTTCGCGATGAACCCGCGGATGCTCTGGCCGTGACGAAGGCGGATGGTTCCGTTCTCGATGAGGCGCAGCAGCTCCATCGTGTACTTCTCCTCTTCCACCTTCCAGCGGCCTTTGCGCAGAGGGCACATCAACGAGTAGATGCTGTTGCACTCAAAGCCGACATTCAGGAATGTCGCGACCCAGTCGATCTCGTTGTTGCGGTTGCGCACCAGGCTCTTCGCCTTCAAGAACTCCTTCGACTTGAGCAGAAGCTTCGTGATCGATTCTCGCTTGCTCGGGCTTCGCTCCTCTACGAGATCGGCAGCAGCTTCAATGACTCGTTCACCCTCTTTGCTGTCCGAATACCGGGACACGGGAGAGAACGCGTCCCTGGATACAGGCGTCGGGCGAGGCGAGTCGAGATCTGCTGGCACTTCTCGTCGGAACATGCCTACAGGGTGAGTCCGTTGGGCGTCAGGGATGTAGTAGCCGCGTCGTTGGGACTCGTATCCTCTCGGTTGATCTTCATAGCTGGCGCGGAACGTCTCGGACGAGTAGACATCTCTGACTCTTCGAACGCGGGGCTGGACGTCGTTACGGGCTTGGCGATCGCCATCGTCTTCTCTACCGTAAGAGTAGCGTGGAGAGTCTTCATATTCACGGGATGACGGGGGTGAGACAACGGGCCGGCGTGCGGTCAAGTGGGAACGCACAAGGCTTGCAGGATTCTTGATTGCCATCGGCGATTCCTGGCGCAAAACGCCAGAGAACTCGGTCTTCTCGCGCACCTTCTCGGCATAGTTGACTCGCTCTTCAACGACGCCTTCATCGTAGAAGCGACGGCTAAGTTTGGCTGGCAATTCTGACTCACGACGGGTTGGAGAAATGTCGCGCGGCCGCTTGCGGATCATCAGTTGCTCTTCATCAATGAACGGGTCTGCACTACTATTACGGTTGAGCAGCGAGGACAGGCGCGGCAGTGTGGACGGCGCGGCCCCGACTCGTTCATGCATAACGCTCTTCACATCGTCCATGGAAGTTATGTATCTGGCTGGTTGGACTGGTCCACGTCGCATGGTGTCGAGTGGGCGAACGTCTGTGGCTGCGGAAATGCGGGACGCGACCTCCTGGGCCCATGCGCGTTGTCGGATGGGCTGCTTCTCTTGGAAGACGCTCTGTCCCACGTATCTCCGCTCTTCATCCACCATCCGGTCGAACGCTGAGTTCACGGGCCGCCCACGCACGCGGTTTTCGTACAGGTGTGGGCTGGACGGCGACGCGTACGCCTCTTCTTCTGCGCGACGGAAGACCGCCGCGCGGCCGTGGTAGGGCGCTGCCGCTGGCAGTTTGGGCGACGGGACGGCGACCGTGTGGCCGCCCACTGGGGCCGACACGGTGGAGTAGGGGCGCATGTAGCGGTCGCGGTACGCCGCCGCGGCCGTCGGCGCGTAGAAGCGGCCGGTGTTGGGCATGATGGCGCTGCTGTCTCGAGGGTTCCTCCGGATGTCGAAATCCCGAAATGAGCGCCTGCAACAAAATCTCCTGGGCATGGAAAGAGGAGAACATTTTTGCGTGGTGGTCGGAGGACGACTCTGATTGGCTGAAATACAACTTCTCTAGTAAAACTCAACCAAGCCGAAGCCTGGTCCAACAGCAAGAGTGGAAAGGGGACTTGCTGGCTTCTGGAGGAGGAGGTTTCACAGAGAAAGAAAATGCGAACTTGTTCAACTCGAAAAAAAAGATCATCATCAGCAAAGAATCGGCAAGGGATGGCTGGAGCTCCAGGAGAGCCCCACAACAGTTTTAACTGAGCCCGACTTGGTCGAGTTGTATGGGTGTTTGTATGCTGCAAAGGAAAAACATCGAAGAAACCTGAAACCGAAGTGGTGGTCGAACCCTGTGTTGACGTACCGTATTTCAAAGCCCATTCCTCGGATCAAAGATCGTGGCAGCCACGGGAGCCCTTGCCCCTCTGTGCCTTCGTTTCTGAGCGAGCTCTGGATCGTTGAGAAGGGTTGGCGTCCAAACCTACGCCGTCGCCTCCGCGCAATGGGATCAAGCTGCATGCAGTCTGCTGGGATCCCGAATGGTACCTGCAGGTACCTACAGGGGCCAACGAATTGCTGCTCTTCTTCTCGTTTCATGCACTTTGGCTGCGCTCGTTATTTGGATGCGACGGCTCCGTCGCATCCAAATAACGAGCAACAGTGTTGCACATGGACGCAAAGACACGCGCCGCAATATTTAAATATGGAGGCTGTCGAAATTGCTCTTGTGCACAATGACGATGTCAAATGCGGGAGCCTATGTCTTTCTGCAGGTCAGGTCAGAACCGCATGCGCCATCTGATGCGTTTCAGGATGAGAGGAGACGGACGCCACGTCCCATCCTTGGCTTCCACCTGTAACGCACAGACTCGCGCTGTTCCGCCAAACTTCCGCCTGAACAGCCAGCAGAAGAGAAATGCGGCGGGCGAGTGGGTCAGTTCAGCACAGATTCCCCAGAAAACTTCCTGTTCACTTCACTTCACTATGAGCACAGCCAGCCTGCACTGCCTAGTTCAGAAGCGCGTCTTGACGGGGAGCTCTTGGAGAGCACATAGAATTTATGGCGACTAAAGTGCGAAGAGTTCTTCATCGTTGATGCAGCACCTGATGAATTTTACCTCGTGGCAGGAATAGACACTGGAGGGGTTTCGCTATTTTATCAAAGAACACGAAGGAATACCGGTACAGGATGCTCAATCCACAGAGCCGCTTCAGCGGAGATCGACAAAGACTCCGCCACACGATATCCCAAAGGGGGGTCACCACCACGCCATCCATGACGACCTCTCGCAGAGCTATACTGTCCGTACCTACAGCGTCCGTCCGGAGCTCCATTTACCGTGCTGCACAAATCGCAGAGGGAGTCAAGAGTCGATGGTATTTTCAGTCGACGGGGCTCTTCTCTTCTCTGCTGGCGAACTAAATTCGACGGGAAGCGGGGACGGGGCGGCGTTGCCAAATGAAGGGGTGAAACCGTTCGGGTGGATGTTTGAGGAAGAGGGGTACTGTACTCACACGCATCTCCACTGTAACCACTTCAACTTGCTATTTCAGTACACTATGCAGCCTGTCCCTACGGTACGGTGCAGCACCTTACCACTCGACGGACTGGAAGCGCTCGAGCGCCGTCTGCGCCTCGCCCAGGTCCTTCTGCACCTTGATGCGCTTGTAGAAGATGGGGCAGTCGCGACTGGAGCACAGCACGTCCTGGTGCAGGCTGCCCTGGCAGTTCTGGCACTGCGTCCACAGGCGCGAGAACAACTGCTCCAGCTCGTTCACCGACTCGAGCTGCTTGGTGTACACCTGCGCCTCGCTCTCCATGCAGCTCTTGCACAGCGCGCCGCTGCCGTTGAGCGGCGCCTTGCAGCCGAGACACTTGAGCTTCTTCACCGCGAAGTTCATCATGCCGCCGCTGTTCTGCTTGGCGCCGGGCTTGGACCGCTTGCGCGTGTGCTCGCCGTTGAGCAGGTCCGACTTGACCTTGCTCATGCCGATGATGGGCTCGAAGATGCGCTCCAGCGGGTTCTGCAGCTGCTGCTTCATGTAGTAGTCGCAGTCGATCGGCACGTTGTTCTCCAGCGCGTACACCGGGTCCTCCGCCTTCTCGTACAGCGGCGTGTTCTTGCCCTTGTCCACGATCACGTACGCGATACGCTCGCCCAGCGCGGGCGCCGAGCCGGCGTCTCGCTTGCGCATGCGCTCGGCCAGCTCCGTGTGCGCCTGCTTGACCTTGTAGTCGTCCTGGTCCACGGTCTTCTTGAGTCCCTTGGTGATGACCAGCAGCGAGATGTCGATGCGGTTCTGCAGCAGCTCCGAGATGATGTTCTTGGTGTAGTTGATGGCACCCGGTACGTCTCGATCAATCAGGATCTTGCGTAGCACGGACTCGACCATGCGACGCACGAGCATGCAGTTGTCACGACGCACGGTCTCCAGACCCTTCGAGTCCAGCTTGTCGTACTTCTCCGGCTTCGTCCACAGCAGACCCGCGTAGCGCTTTTTGTTCATGAGCAGATACGGGAAGTACACTTTCTCGAACTCGAGCTTGATCGGGTTCGGGAAGATGTCCGACACTCGCCTCGCAGCATCCTCCGCCAGAGGCATCGCCTCCTCCACAGTGTCCACGCCGAACTTGACCATGACGGAATCCGTGTCACCGTACACGACCTGCGCATTCGCCTTGTAGCCGTTCGCGACGGTGTAGATCCGTTCCACTTCCTCACGCGTCTGGAAGAGGAGCTGACGGCCGTACGCAGTGGTGCTCGACGCGATGGGGATACACGGCAGCTGGCCGACGTTCGCACCAGTGAAGCCGTACACCGAGTTGGCGCTGACCTTGAGTGCGAGCTGGCGACCGTTCTGCACGGCCTTCTCCATCGGGTCCTTGGCATTGTTCATGTCACGCTTCGCCTGCTTACGCGCCGCCAAGAGCTCTTCGAGAATGAGTGGCAGGATGCCCTTCTTCTTGGTGGAAGTGATAAACACGTCGCCTGACGGTGACTTGTTGTAGTCGCTCGGAGCGAGCTTGGCGACGTCGTTGGGGGCGACCAACGTGGAGTAGCACAGGTTGTAGGCCTGCATGATCGACGGATACAGCGATGCGAAATCCAAGGTGGCGATGGGCACCGTGTAGTACGCCTTCATGGGGTCAATGACCGTCGCACCTTCATACCCAGCGTCGTCGCCGTTGCCGGAGCGCGGAAGAGTCGGGACCACCAGGGAGGCGTCCTGGCACTTCCGCAAAAGCATCGAGTACACCTTGATCTGCTGTCCACGCTCAATCAAAAAGTCCAGCGGCACGCCCGTCACACGCGCCATTTCGATGTAGTTGACCAGGTGGGACAGCTTGTCCATCAGCCGCAGTGGCAGGTATGCGTCCTTGAGACAGTACACAGCGAGACGGTGGCGGTCGTCGTCTGAGCCACGCTGCAAGTCGGAGATAATGCCGTGAGGCACGTCCTCCTTCTGCTGGCCCAAGAACGCCGCACTGACAGCGTTCAGCGAGTACGAGCTGAGCTGGTGGCTTCGACGCATGATTGGCAGCAGGTCGAACATGCAGCGGCCGTGGATCGTGGTCTTGACGCTCTCACTTTTGCCGTACTGGGCCGAACTGAACGTCTTCTTTTCCATGAATGCCGCCCTATTCCAAGGAAGAGATCGGAAATTATTTAGCAACTCCCACCTGCAAGACGACGGCGCATCCTCAACTTACGTGTGTGAAAGGCGACCCAGAAAGCCGTGGCGAGACAGCTTGAGCGCCTTGCCGCGGTTCAGGATGTAAGGGATGTCGAAGTTGTCAATGTTGTAGCCCGTGATGATGTCCGGGTCCACCTGCTGCACGAACTGCGCCCAGTTCTCTAGCAAATCACCTTCGTCCTCAAACTCGAGCACGTGAGCGCCGACAATCGGCTTACACGTGTTCAGGACGAACACGTTGCGCACCATTGGGCCATCCGCACCCTGCACTTGGAGCACGTTGGCGATCTGGATGACGGGGTCCTACAAAATGAACGCACACTCAGTCAGCCACCAGGGGTCTCTGCTGATTGCAGGGTCAGGGAAACCATCACAAACCTTCTCGGCTTCCGGGAATTGGCCTCTCCTGCCCATGCACTCGATGTCGAAGCTGAGGATGCGGAACGGCGCGAGCTTACCCCAGCGACCCACAGGCTCGTGGCTCACGATGTTGTTGTAAACGATATCGATCTCCAGTTGGCACAGCGACTTCTTGTTGGCGGCACCACGGATCGCATAAGTGGCTGCAGGCGCCTCGAGCCAGTTGCAGCCGCTGATCTTCTGGTCGATCATGAAGCGCAGGATGAACGGCACGTTGCTCTCGTAGGTCTGATAGGTGCGGAAGTCGATGCCTGTTCAGCATACAAACGCAGAGTCAGAAGATCGTCCTGGCATTAGTCCGTTGTCTACCACCCTTCTTACCTGGCAGGGCGACGCCTCCTTCGAGCAGAGTACGCAGCTTGGGCACGTACGACGGCATGCTCAGATAGATCTTCCACAGCTTGATGGGGCGGTCGAACTGGTAACCGTAGATCGACATCTTGTCGCTCACGAGCTGCACACCAACGATGCGCGAAGTCTCCACACTTTCCCGATCGCGCTGCCCGAGCGCCGCGTCCAGCGCCTTGCGCACGTCGCCACACCGCCTCTCGTCGAAGTTGTCTGGACACGCAGCGTAGAAGTATGGGAGGAAGCCGTGCACATGCATCATGATGCTGTTGCCTTCCTCTGTCACGCCGTACAGGCGAATGATCGCCGCGTTCTGGCTCGACGAGCCGCTCGCGACCAGTCCGGGCACGGGCTCACCCGC
Source organism: Pythium apleroticum (assembly GCA_023337875.1). Taxonomy (NCBI): domain Eukaryota; phylum Oomycota; class Peronosporomycetes; order Pythiales; family Pythiaceae; genus Pythium; species Pythium apleroticum. The sequence goes on along the minus strand of JAADXN010000119.1, from coordinate 10,821 downwards.
CTTCGGGTTTCTCGCGAGCGGCGGGCCATCGTACATGTCGATATCGATCCATTGGAAGGCCAGCGCGTCGCTCGCCGGGTCCATCTTGGGCACGGGCTTGCGCGGCCACGCGCTCGCCGCCGTCGCGATGGGCGCCATCTTCTCCAGGTCGTCGGCGAACGTGTCCTGCGCCTCCGCGCGGAAGCGGTGGTCACCCAGGCGCGCGCGCTTGGCCTCAGGGGCGCTGGCCATGGCGGCCTCGCGCTCCATCACCAGCAGCTCCGCGTCCGTCATGTCATCGAGCACGTGCGGCGCGTCCTCGCGCTTCGTTCCCGCCATCGTCGTCGCGGTTTCTAATTGGCGCCAACAAGCCAACGCCGTTTTGGCGGTGGGAGGCGCGTACTGGTTGTGACGTGTAAAGTACGAGATTGACCAATTATATCCAATCATATCAGTTCAAAATATGTGACGCGCGCAACTGATCTGGACGCAGCTATCATGGCAGGTGGGCGTGTGATGATGAAGGTTCCACGACGGCTTGGTGGAAAATGATGCTGCGTCGACGGCCACACCTGGATCCTCTGGAATCGAGCATCACGTTCCCGGCGTCAGATGACCGGAATCGATTCTGCTGCCCACTTGCAACTCACGGAAGACAAGACCTCGGCAAACGAAGCGAATGAGTAAACGGCCGTGGACAGTGTGATCAGGCTCCCAACACCTGCGAATGCAGTTGCCCATTCTAATTCTAGACGGTGGTGGTCAACTCAATCACTAAGACTGATTGGCAGTGGAGACGATGTGATGGCCCGTAAGAATAGCGCATTCACGATCATTCGACGTCGAGAGGAGACGCGCAGACATGGCCAGCTTCGGCCCAGCGGCCACGAAGCATGACGCCGTGGGAAATCTGAACCCTCGCTCCATCCACGGCTTCCAATTGATCTATGGGTGGACTGGCGTGCCTATGCTGGTGTTGTGCACGTTCGCAGTCGTCTGGACGCTGATGCTTGCATGCATACAGTATGAGCCGACTTACGTTGCGAACTACGTCATGGGGACTCAAGAATTTGACGCTGGAGAGTTCTGGATGCTGCCCCAGCCTGACCCACTCATCGCGGCGACGGCAGCGATCACGTTGATTGTGCTCGCGGCTGGGTACGTGGGTATCTTGGCTATGATGCTGTTTCCCGACAAGCTGGTGCGGCGGTCAAGGGGGTCCGCTCGATATCGGATAGCTCCAGAGGAGGGAGACGCAGCCACTGCATCGTCGAATGCGATCCTCCGTTGGCTTCGCACAGGGCTGCAATCAAGAAAGATGTCGATGGCCGCGCGCTCTCAAGGACTTCACCACGGCCAACCACTGAAGAAGAGACTACGCCGAAGACTGCGGCGCCTGGCTAGGTCCTTGTTCGGGCAGAAGCACCACTACTTAGACGTACGAAGCCACCACCTCTGGACCACGTCTTCTGTTAGCGGGGCACTGACTTGATAATGTCGTGTGTGAAACATTTAGAGTCCCGTGCTCGTGCTGCCGAAGCTCGTGTTTCAGACGATAACCCTCGTCACCTACTTGCGCATCGGCTTACCACTTGCGCTGATCTTCAACTACTCGACTCTTCTGTTCATCAACTGGCTCATCGCGAGCTACCGCTTTCAGTACGAGCACGCTGACTTGCACCGCGTGTCGACGCGCATCTTTCTCGGGTACGCTGGCTCCTCGCCGTCATCTTCATTTTGTTACTGAATGGCCTGGTGCCTCTGTCGCACTTTCACTGTTTAGATTCGACCTGTTCTTCGCTGTGTTTGCGCCTCTGCAAGTGCTCGTGTATGCCTACTACAACTTCGGCATGGACCGCGAAGAGTTCAAGACCCACGTGGAAGCATTTTCGCCTGACTCGTTTGAGCGGACGGCTCGATTCTTTGCCGATCCGACGCAAACGGCGCTCTTCCGCATCGCGTTCCAGTCGCTCCAGCTCAGGACAGTGTCGAGTCTTCTCATGTAGTGCGCGCTGAATGCGCTTACGATCTGGAAGTGGCGACTCACCATAATGCGTCTGGCGGAGAGAACTGTCCAAGAGAACGATGGTGAAGGAGAAGAAAAGTCAACGACGACTACTGCGAAGCGTGTCGTGCCTCATTCTCGCGGTCGGCTGGCGCTGCTCACGGCCTTGTTTTTTTGCACGGGGCTGAGTATCTTTGTGTATTCAATCGCCGCGGTCATCAGCTCGTCTCACGTCTGCAGCTCCTACGAAAACTGCAAAGTGCACAGTCATCGATTGAATGACCGCACTGGGAAGTGTCCGTGTATTGTGTTCGTGGACTCCGATCCAAACGTCAAGACGTTTGCAGATTGGGAGAACCCACCGGACACCACCGCGAACCTCGCCGCATTAGCAGCAACGGGCCACCTCCAGATCATTCAGATCATCAACCGGCAGTTGCCGACCTTCCCCCTCGAACTGCGCAAGTGTTCGGGTCTGACCCAGATCATCCTCATGTTCACCAAGATCATCAGCATTCCAGACTGGGCGAATGAGTTCACGAAGCTCCAGTACCTCCATATCGAGTCCGAGCTCACCCCCAAGCAGCTCACATACATGCCACGCGACCTGTTCAGCAACATGCCGCATCTCATGTTCGTACACTTCGGGGGATTGCAAAAGCTGCCATACGTACCGGACATAGGCAACCTGGCGAAGCTGGAGTATCTTGCTGTCGTGGGCCTGAACTCGATCACCGAGTTGCCGAGCTTCGAGAATCTCGTCAGTCTGAAGAAATTGACAATCATGGGCAACAGTCAACTCGCGAGTCTGCCAGCACTTCGCAACCTTCGCAAGCTCACGTACGCCGCTGTGGTCTTCCGTCAGCCCTTGTGCTGCAACGGCTTCTTCTCTAAGCCGTGTGATTTGACGCATGAGTGGTGTCGGGACCGCACAGCGGAGGGCGAGCCACTTGTCCATTGCTCGACGCAGGTCATCTCGGAGGAAGACCGCGCCATCCTGTTGTCTACGGGCGGTGAGGTGTGTCCAGCTCCCATGATCATGGCAGGCGTCCACTTCTCTTTTCCTTCGCCTGAGTCGATCGATGAGTTGTGCGGTGGCGTGAAGTACAAACAGTGCACGCAATACGGGAGCCAAGGCATCTGCTACCCGGATCGTATGCAGCCGATTATGTGTGTGACGACTTCTGGCTTCATCGTCATGCGAAAGCTCCAGATCGCTCGAGGCGTCGGCAAACCGTGTGATCCGACTGTCGAGCAGTGGTTCGGGTGCGCGTAACTGATCCGGAATGTCGATTCGGTTTCCAAACTCGTGTTCCCTCACGACCCCTGAGAAGTCGGTCAATCCGCCATGGCGTTCTCGAGTGACTGGGCGTCGATGTTTGATGGAAACGCCAGCTCCAGCGCAGCTCCTCAGCTCGGTATTGACTATGTTGCAGCCAGTGCGGCAACTGCGACAGTAGGGACCCTGACTCTGCATCAGGACCTCACTCGATTGGGCATCTCTGGTGTCGTGTGGAACTGCGTAAGGAACTCGGGGCTATTTTCCTCACATATCCGCTGGGCTTGAATTGATAGTTTATTCGTGTGTTGTAGGCGCGTGTACTCGTGGGCTTCTTTGAGCAAGAGCCAAAGCGACTGGCGGCGCGTTACGTCGTCGAGTTGGGCGCTGGTACTGGTGCCGTGGGCTTGGCCCTGGCACTCACCGCTTTCCCCGCCAAAGTGGTTCTGTCGGATCTCGCAAATGTCGTGGCAGAGTTGACGCAGCGCAACGTGGAGATGGCCGTCGAAACGCACGCCGATTTGAGAAATATGGCAGCGGATGGCAGACTTCTTGCTGTGGCGCATCCGTGGTCAGTTGGGCGCAGTGTCGAGCGCGGGAAGTACCATGCAATTCTGACTACGGCTGTGCTCTTGCATATCCAGGGGCACGACAGTCAATGCGGACGCGCTTCAAGGTTGTGATGTCGTGCTCTGTTCGGATTGTTTGTACGAGCCAAGTGCCTACGACGCGCTGTTGACGACGCTGCGTCTCCTGTCCCCCGAAGAGGTTTACATCGCATACAAGCAGCGGCATCCCCAACGAGAGCAAGCGTTCTTTGAAACTGTGACCGCGAGTTTCACTGTGAGTGTGTGGAGCTCACAAACCTTTGGAAAGGCCCAGGCTTTCGGGGACGAGCAGATCTTCGTGTGTCACCTGCAGCGAAAGGGTGGTAAGAACCAACACGAAGGGAGTTAGCCACGGGTTTTGCGTTTCGCAGGAGCTCACGAATCATCAATGCTGGAGTTCTTCGCACAAGATCCAACTGGCGAGCGTGGTCGTCTACGCTGCATCGACGCCTCGGGAGTTTCTCTTGGTCCCATCGTCATCAAACGAGGATCAAAACGATAAAATGAAGTACTTGTTCATATTTTCACACATTTACCATGCAGTTTCTTCGATTAGAGCAGGACAACAGCGACCAGCGCGGCAACGGCGGCACTCGTGGCTCCCACGAGCGGCTTCTCCGCTCCGTACTTCAGCGCTTTGATGACGCCCAAGCCGATGAGCGCGACCGCGAAGATGAACAGGTGCTTGATCAAATCGCCCGAGTACTTGACCGTCGCTCGCAGCTTGCCCTTGTACGCCGGGTGCTTGGCTTTGATGATGGGCTGGCCGTTGAACGCGAGCTTGATCGCCTGCCAGTGGATGTACAGCTGCGCCTGCCACGCCATGATCGCCATCGCGCAGATCACGAAGAACTCGTGCTTGTTGGCTTCCGCCTGGCCCTTGGTCTTCTCAATCGCCTGCTTGTTCTGCGCGTCCGCCTTCAGGTTCAGCGTCGCCGTGAACAGCTTCTTGCCCAGCGGCGTATCTTTTTCCTCTGGCTCTGGCTCGCCGCTTGCGGCCTTCTTCGGCTGACGCTCGTGCAGATCCAGTAGCACACGCAGTTCCTTGGACGGGTCGTCCATCAGCGTTCCTGGGTGGTTGAGGCGAATACGGTACTCGCAGTCCATCTTGAAGAACGGCGACACGTGCATCTCCTTCAGGAAGCGCGCGTCAATCATACCGTCCTTGTCGCCAGCAGCGGCGCCGTCCGCACGCAGCACGTAGCACTGCTTCTCCAGCCACGGCGTGTTCGTCACCTCCAGCACCACGTACAGACACACCGACGGGTCCTCGAACGACATGCAGTAGTACACCGAGATCGGGTTGAAGCAGTAGCCCATGCACCGGATGGTCGTCAGCAGGAACACCGTGCCCACCTGCGCCTCCACCGTCGCCGCGTCCAGCTCGCACTCGTCCTGGATCAGCTGCAGCACACTCGACTTGAGCGTGCGCTTCGGGTCGCCGAAGTGGTCTGCACGGTGGAACGCCAGCAGATTCGGACTGTTCAACGACATGTACCAGCGCTTCTTGAACAGCTCACTGAGGTACAGATCGTCCAAGTTCAGCAGCGCCATGACTGTGTCGTAGTGGAACGCGTTCTTGTAGCCTTCGTGGCGGCCGTGGAACACGCCTCCGGTCATGATCTGGCTCTCGAACAGCGTGAACGGCTTGGTGCGGATCTTCTCACTGCGGTTGGCACGCAGCGTGGCCGGCAGCAGGCGGTTGTTCACGGACGGCGACGACTTGTTCTCAAACACGAGCTGCACGACGTGGATCAGACCCTGCTGGAAGCCCACCTCGCAGTAGGCAAAGTACCACTCGAACATGCGCATGAAGCGCGCGTCGTACAGCGTCTCGCCAGCCTCGTTCTTGACCGCCAGGATCGCCGCGCGGTTGCGCAGCATACGCAGACGCCACGCTCGCAGCGTCGACGCGTAGGCCTTGCCGAACTCGACCTCCTCCGTGATGCTCAGGTCCGTCTTGCGCTGCGACTTGCCATTCGCCGCACGCTGCTTGCGCACACGCTCGTTGCCTTCTTGCATGGCCCAGTAGATGCGCGCGCGTGACGGCAAGTGGCCGCCTGGGAAGATGAACTCCTTGATGAAGTCCGTGTTCTTGCAGTACTGGTCGTAGCGGTCGTCTGGGATCGTAATCGCCTGGATGAGCACGCGGCCCGTGTCGGGCTTGAGGAAGCGATTGATGTCAGCGAAATAGCCAGGCAAGTTGCCGTCGCCCAGCGCCTCAATCATCTCCAGCGACACCACGCGGTCATACGACGCGTTGTGCGACGCCATCTCCACCAGCTCGCGGAAGTCCGTAAGCAGCACCGTGATGCGGTCCTCCAATCCAGCCTCGCGCACGCGGTCTTCCATCATCGCCTTCTGCTCCTTGGACAGCGTCAGCGCCGTCCACGTGCAGTTGGCGTGCTTACACGCGTAAATCGCCATGGACCCCCAGCCGCATCCGATCTCCAGCACGCGGTGGCCGTCCTGGATGTTGGCGGCCAGAAACGCGTGTTCGATCTTGAGCTCCTCCTCCTTCTCCAGGTTCAGCGAGATCTGCTCCAGCGTGTCCGGGTCCGCACTGAACGATGTGCTGCCCAGCGGCATCATGCCACTGCTGTAGGTCATCGACTTGTCCAGGAACAGCTCGTACAGGTCGTTGCCCAGGTCGTAGTGCATCGAGATGTGCTTCTTGGCCTGCGCGATCGTGTTGAACTGGCGCTGCCAGTGGTAGAACGACTTGACCTGGCGACCCATCCACTGCGCCGGACCACCCAACAGGTTCTTGTTGCTTTCGATCTTGTTGAGGTTGAGCGCGCACCAGTAGAGGAAGATGCCGAGGCGGTCGTCCACCTTCTCGCGCTTCGTCTCGTCGTACTGCTTGATCTGCACGCGGCGGCGCGTCACGCGGTCTTCCAGCGAGATGTCGAAGAGGTGGTCCATGTACGCCTCGGCCATGGCGATGCTCGAGTGGCCGAACACGATGCGCGGGAACATGCCCAGGTCGTGGATCGTGAGCACGACCACCACGTCCTTGAGGTCCACGCCGTGGTACTCGTGGAGCGACTTGCTCACAATCGCATGCTTGTCGACCACCGCAGTGGCGGCATCGGCCTCATACTGGCGCTCCGAGCCGTCCGGAAGCAGCAACCGCAGGGCGCCGACCGTCACCGACGAACCGGCGTACTTGTCGAAGAGGCTCAGGCACAAGTGAGCCAAGCGCGACGGGGGCACCGGCGACGGAGCTCGCGGCGTCCACGGTAACTGCGTGGAGAGCTGGAGCTGCGGCGGCTCCGCCTTGTAGGCCTTGCCCAGCAGCTCCGCCACAGCGACCGCCGAGAGGATGCCGTCTTCGTGGAAGCCGTAGCGAGTCCAGGCGCCAGCGAAGTATACGTGGCGCTTGCCTTGGATGGTGGGCAGCTGCTCCTGCGCGTCCACCGCCTCGCGGTTGAGCGATGGGTGGCTCAATTCGAACTCCATGAGCGTGTTCTCAAGCGCACGCGGAGGGTTGAGCGTCACGAAGACGTCCTCCACGCCCTCGTCCAGGTTCTGCAGCAGGTTGACCCAGTAGGTGCAGCCGATGGGCTTGGCCGCCTCGGCCTCCGCCTCTTCCTTGGAGCGTGAGAACTCCTTGACGTTCCAGCTCGCCCACAGGTTGCGGTTCGTCGGCATCATCGACTTGTCCGTGTGCAGCACGCACTTGTTGGGCTGATATTTGATCTTGGAGAGCAGCACGCGCTCCTGCGCGGTCGCTGACTCCCCCAGCAGCTGCAGCGAGATGTCCGAGTGCGTGGCCAACACCACGTCGTCGAACAACTCGGTCTCTCCGCTCTGCATCTCCACCTGCACCTTCAGCGTGCCCGAGCCGTCCTCCACGTTGCGCACAGAGGCCACGGGGGCGTTCACGCGCACGTCTTTGAGCTCGGCGACGGCGCGCGTGACGTACTGGCGACTGCGGTCCACGACCGTGCGCCACTTGGGGCGGTTCTTGATCTTGTGCAGGTGGTGGTTGACCATGAAGCGGATCAGCGTGCGCATGGGCATGGCCATGGAGCCGGCCTTGGGCATGGACCAGATCGCCGCGATCATAGGCAGCATGTACACGTCGCGGAACGCCGGCGTGTACTTGTAGGCGGCCAGGAAGTCGGCCACAGTCATCTCCTTGTGCAGGCCGCTCTCGACCTGGGCCAGAAACTCGGGCGCCTCCTTCTGGAAGCGCAGGACGTCCTTGAGCAGATCGTAGCGACGCGAGTCCAGCAACTTGGAGTATTCGGGGAAAATGGTCTTGAGGTTGCGTGTGCTGGACCACTCGAAGATGTCGGCGTGCTGCTTGCCGTCCGCGTCCGTCGAGTACAGCGGCATGGAGCAGCCGAACGACATGTCGGACGGGCGGCTCGTCACGCCCAGCTCCTCGAAGAAGCCCACGAGATGCGGGTACGTCGTGAGATTGAACACTTGGAAGCCGACGTCGACCGCGACAGGCACGCGCTTGCTGGCAGACTCTCCGGGCCGTTGCTGCTGCAGTTCGACGTCCACCGTCAGCGCGTGGCCGCCGGCCACCGCGCCTTCTTCAAACAGCACGACGTCGACGGCGGCGCCGGCGCTCTCGGCCTGGCGCTGCAGCAGCCACGCGCTGGCGAGGCCCGAGATGCCGCCGCCGACGACGGCGATGCGCTTGCGGGGGGCGCTGGATTGGCTCATGCTCCGTGGGGGCTGGTGGGAGCTGTGAGCTCGAGGACGGTTGTTGGATTCTGATTGCGCTGCTGGGGGCGGATCCGTTCCAGCGACGCGGGGCCTACGCCAAAGGCCATGGCGTGCGATCCACTGGCGGGCGGGCGGATCAGCGGCGGGGCGACGGAACCAAATCGAAGGAATCCGGAACAATCACCAGGGCACCTCTTCATGGATCCACTTCCACTTGTTCACCCGCGCCACAGCGGCCGCCCGCAGCAAACAGTCAACCCATCCACGCAGAGTGATGGTCCGGAAGATCTTCCTGCGGCAAGTGAGACCGTGACCCAAGACACAAGAGATCAAGACCGACCACACGACGCTGATGGCGTCATCCGCGTGCGCCACGCAAGCCACGGGGCCAGTGGCAGTGACGCCCGATCGTCCGCCGACGAATTCCGAAGGCTTCTTGGTCATAATCGTGTTCCGTCCATGCAACGAGACAGAGCCGCCTCTGTTCGCGGCTCTGATTGGCTCCGACTTGGAGATTTGGAAAAATTGATTGGCTGAATTCGATACCCAACTCAACGTCCGTGACAGCTTGGTGAATGAGGGGTAGGTGTCCATCGATTTTTCCGGTCGTCTGCCGAAGCTCATCGAACATCCTTTAGTAGTTGTTTAGAAACAACTACACCATTTCCAGATCTAATTCGACAAACCCCAATTCAAATTCGACAAACCCCAATTCAAGTTCGACAACCCTGTTATAAGTGATAATAGTCCCTTATCAGCAAGGCATTTGTGCCAGAGAAAGTCCAAAATGCCTAGTTCTAGATTTTGAAAATGCCTAGTTCCAACAGACAGGGTTTGGCTCGGTCCTTGGGGTGGGGCGGGCCCTATGACATACGGTGATGGCTACCCCTGTCAAAATAGATTAGGCAGCCTTGGGTCAGGTTACAATAGAAGTACTATGGAGTGCCTAGTTTTGGTTTTTGAAAATGCCTAGTTTCAGTGAAACTAGGTTTCTAGGTAAAAATGCCTAGTTTGCCGACCCCTGCTTATCAGATTAGCCAAGAACAATCAGTAGGAAGGATATTCAGCCCATGAGCGCCAACACGTTCAGTGGTTCTGAGTGCGCGTGCGAGCATGTGAGCGCGCGCACGCTTCTCCCTATTACTTCTGACCACTCTCCCGATGAGAACACATCCGACGTCAAAAAGTCGCGGTACAGACATCAGCGCACGTAGCGACACGGAGCCCTTTTCAGCCGCGCTAGTAGTGTGACTCAGAAGCGTACAGAAGAGTCGAAGCCCTGGCATCTCTCAGTATGTGATCAGATCTGGGAGGTACTTGGCCCATCCAGGTATTTATTATTAGAGGTTGTCGAACTTGAATTGGGGTTTGTCGAATTTGACTTGGGGTTTGTCGAATTAGATCTGGAAATGGTGTAGTAGCGTTGGCGCGGTCGTGTGAGTGCCTGGATTCCTTTGTCGCCTTTTTTGTCGTATGGATCTGATTGGATGAAAATGTTCTACAAGCCACATGATTCGTCGAAAAGAGCACAAACCCGGCCGCAACGCGGGCGGCAACCGCTTGTGAGGCAGGAGGGCACTCAATAATATGGCATTCCCGGACTGTCAACAGGGTGCCATTCCGTGCCATTCCCAGACATTCCGAAGAAAGAGCCGGTGGGGTGATTGTGTGATGCCAAGCACATGGTATACGTCGGTCAGGACCCAACCAGTATAGCCGGATGTGGAGTGAATCGCTTGCCGACTGGCTTCGACTTGCACAGACTGCAAAAATTTGCCAAGTCCTCGCGTGAAAAACGCTGTTCCATTCCGAGCCAAAGTTCTTCGAAATCCACGACAATCATTGACATTCCGCGACATTCCAGTACACAATGGAACATTCCCTCACGTTCCCGAACACAATGATCGTGGTTGTATTCTCATTTATTGGATGCGCATGCAGATGTAGCGGTATCGCGTATTGTGGTAATGTGGCAGGCGGAAGACAGCCAGCGAAAGCTGAAGCCGCCTGCTCACACCACGCAACAGACCTTGTTCTTGTCTGGTACACGGCCGACTGACGTTGCACGCCTGTGTCTTCTGTCGCTGAAGGCGTGAACCGTGGTCTCTCTGGGCCAAGTCGAGGGGGTCTTGACCAGGAGGTGTGTGAGGTCCCCTGGGTTCCAGCGTCTTGCCTCGTACGGATCGCTTCGTACGGGGCGGCTGGGGTCAAACGCAGAGCCAATCGAGTCGCCCTCTACACGGACGTGCTGGATGCGTTGGCGG